>JAQQSW010007731.1:0-13632 GCA_028646575.1 Pseudocheirus occidentalis
AGGAGGAAAGGCATTTCAGGTGTGAGGAATGGGAACGCGGGCCAAGTTGTGAAAGGCTTTCAATGGCAGTAGAGGTTATATTTGACCTGACAGGTAATAAGGAATGATTGGAATTTACTGAGCAAGGGAAAGACTTGGTAAGATCTGAATTTTAGGATAATCATTGACAGTTATGTAGACCAGTGATGCCAAACCCATAGAAACAGATCCTTGCCCTCTGCATTGTTGTTCATCCTTCATTCTGGAAGAGGACCAGTGACATCAGCAGGTGATGTCTTGACTTGCAAGTGAACTGGATTTAAGTGAGGCAGGGCTGTGCAAAGTCACCAGCCTCACTCTCTCTCTGAGTCATCAGAGTCCAGTGGCAAGGTCAGGACTGTTAATGGTCCCAGATGCAGTGGGAGACCTTGGTCTTTTTAAGCTAAGATCTTTCCCAGGTCTCTGCCTGAGACAGCACCCATTCAGTAAATAAAGGCTGGGTAAGAATTGAGGGAAAAGATGGTCTAGTTAGTTTGCCTTTACAAAAGAATCAGTCTGGAAGAGGAAGACCCTCAGAGTTTCTCCTACTCCGTATATTGACTTAAAAACCACAGATATTATCTATGTGGGATTGTAGGGCACCTAGGTGGTGCAGTGGGTAGAGCGTGAGGCCTGAAGTCAGGAAGACTCGTTCCTGAGCTCAGATCTAGCCTCAGATAGTGACTAGCTGTGTGATCCTGTTTGCCTCAGTTTCCTTATCTGTAAAATGAGCTGGAGAAGGAACTGGGAAACCCCTCCAGTATCTTTGCTGAGAAAACCCCAAACGGGGTCATGAAGTGTTGGCCACATCTGAACAATAACAAATGTTGGACTGTATTTTTATTTGTTAAACAGTTTCCAATTACAGTTTCATCTGGTTCAGGACTCATTCTACACCTCTGGTGTCAGAGGAGGGCTGGAGTGGGGAACGTATTAGCAAGGAGGCTAACGAGGCAGCTATTGCAGGAGTCCAGGCAAGGAGGGAGGATGGAACGAACCAAGGGAAGACTGAGTGAGTGGAGCAAAGTTAACAGACATGAGAGATGATGAGCATGAAGTCTTGTTGGAGGAGAGATAACTTGTGAAGGAGCTTGGGAGATCTGGGTCCCTGAGGCCAGTGGGGCCCTTGGCAGTAACAGGAAAGGTTGGAAGAAGGACCTATTTGTTGAGAAAGATGCTTGTGATATGTTGAGCTGGAGAAGCCTATGGGATTGGATGTCTAGCTCTCCATAGAGGAAACTGAACCCATGTAAGCAAGAGAAGCTAGAGGAGAAAGAGAAGAGGGCTCAGTGGTCAGGAAGATAGAAGAACCCAAGGGAGCAGCATCCCAAAATGCCGGAGTGGAGAAATAATCCAGGAGAGGCTGCTCAGTGCCATCAGATGCAGCCGAGAGGGCGAGAATGATGAAAATGAAGAACACATCCCGAGATTTGGCAACGAAGAGCTCACTGTTCATGGGGAAAAGAACACTTTTATTTTAATTGATGAAATTCGAAGTCAAGTTTCAAGAGCTACAATTTGTGGTAATCTTGGCACCAACAAATGGGTCAAACAAAAAAATTAGCACAAGTGATGTCTTCTAGGTGCATCTAGGGGTCATCCTCTCCTTTGTGGATTCAGTGATTCTCTATTTCCAAAGCTAACCCCAACTGCAGGCTTCTCTACTTCTACTTCCCAGTCTACTTGGGACAACCCAAGAGAATCTCAAACTCATTATGTCTAAAACAGAACTCATTAACTTCTCCTCACCCCGCCCTTCCTTCGGTCCCCCAGGGTGGCAACCTTGCCTTTTTCAACTCTTCTCAAAAGGAATCAATTTCCAGGTTCCCTTCCACAGCCACCTCCTCTATGTTCACAGGGTCTGAAATTCTGTTCTAGGGCCTTATTCTCTCCTGTCTAGATGGTTTTCATGGCTTCCTAACCGGTTTCTGAGCATCCAGCCCTTCTTCCCTTTCCAGTCAGCTTTACCAGGGAGCTCGACTAACTCGTAGTTGATTGTAATTGTTCATGCTTGATGCTTTCTATGCTCCAAGATGGTTGGTAACAAGCCTTTTAAATTCTGGGGCAATTCTCCAAAGGAAGCCAAAGGTAAGAGGGTGAAATTTATAGCAACCCCCCTTTTGGGGACTGAAACACAAAGTGGGTGCCTCGCACTTGGGGAACGGCTAAAACAAGCTGTGGCTTGTGAATGTTGCTGTGCTCTAAGGAATGAGGAGTTCAGAGAAGCACGGGAAGGTTTGGACGAACCGGTGCGGTTCAGCTAAGCAGAAACAGAAGGATCGAGTTCTGATAAACAAGACCACGTAAACTAAGGAAGCCAAACTGAGTAATTATAATCATCAAGTTCCTCATTCCAGCCCTAACCCTCTGATCCAATGAATGCTACACACGTTGTCAGATGTAGCCACCTTATTGGTTCTTTTTACTTCATTTTTCTTTGCTACAAAGGAGAGTTCAATTTTGCTGCGTGTGTATGAGGTGGGGTGGGGTGAATCTGGGCTTGCTCTTTTAAAATAACTGCGTAAAAGCAAAGTGCATCAATAAAATATCATTAAAAACTGGGGTAGGAGTGGTCTGGAGTACTTCTGCATTCTCTCTTTTTGAAGAGTGGATTTTCTTTTTTCTTTCAGAGGCTTCCTTATCCCATCACTTGGGGCTGTGTGCTCACTGGGAAGTTCTACATTCACTGCTGATATCACCCTCTGTCCTTTTGTTTTCAACCTGTGCACTCTTGGACATAAGTCATCCAGGTCCTTCATGGAGAACCATCAGGAAGATGGGGCTGGTTGGGTGGATGCTTAGGACTAGAAAATCTCTCAGGTCATCTTCACATGCAAAGGCTCATAAAACCCCAAATCACACTGCCCAAAGGTTCTTACAGATCAGAACTCCACAGAGAAAACACAGTTACAAGAGAAGACAAGACATATTTTAATCTTTAAAAAAATTTTATTATCAATAACTGCCAATGTGACTCTCTTTACACAGGCCGGCTGTTTCCTATAAATATTGGTTTTGGATTAATTTAAAAGTCATACTTTTGCACTCCCTAGACAACGGAGAGTTACCCAATCATGAAAATTCTACTCGTACGAGTTCTCGTCCTCATTCTTTCTCCTCCTCTCCCCAAAGAATGAGGCCATTTTTATCTCTTTGGGTCTGTGTAAAGGTTCCTTGGCAGGAGTACATGCATATGACTTTAAAATAAGGACCAATAATCCACCGCTAAGGGTAATGCACAGAGAACAGAATACAGTACGTAGACATCATTTCAAATAAATACCCACATAGAGACAGATGAAGTTATTTTAAATGCAACAATATTTCTTATAAATCAATACTGTAATAGAAGGTGAAACAGAGAAGTCCCCACATCTAGGAAGAATAAATGTTTATTCCAGCAAACAGAACTCATTTGTTCCTGCCATTTATATTATTATTATTTATTATTATAATTTGTACTTTTTTGAGGAAAAAAATGGGTTCTTTTTCCTCCTGAAGTACCAATTTAATCACTCACACAAGTTCGACAAAAGCCCAGAGGCACAAAGGCCCAGCCGAGGACTTTTGTGGACGACCTTTTTCCGTTTCTGTTTCCTGAAATTACAATGATTAGCTCCCACATGCAAGAGAAGGTATTAATGTCTTGCTTTCACATTCCCAAAGAATACTAATGGTTAAACCATGCCCACTGCTGCTGCCGTAGAAAGCAAGCCAACAGAATATCCACCGCTAACACCCTAACACCTTCGGTGCTGTGACCAGAGCCGTCCGCCTTCCTCTCTTCTGCACAGCTCGCTTCTTTGTTCAGTCAAAGTCTGTTTGGTTCCCCAACTGTATTCAATGTTTTGTGTTTGCTTTTCTTTCTTGAGCCCTGAATTTGCCAGGATCTGCCTGGTAAAGTATCACTGACTAACAGAATTTTGCACAATTTCTCATCTCGTGTGGGATATGAAGAGACTCATTCCCAAGACCCAAAGAGCTGGGGTGCTTGCTGTACTCTGTATTTATTGCTCCACATCTTCCCAATTCCCAACCAGCTCGTCCTGATTCCTTTTTTTTTCTAGACTAAACTATATCCTAGGATTCTCCCTCAAATTAGCAAAGGCACTACTGGTAACAACGAATAACAAAAAGGCGTTGAAATTGAACACCCTATAATTGACAGCTTTAGAATTTTTCTTTCTAAATGTACCACAATTTGGCACAACAAACAAAGAGGTGAGGAAACAATTCCAATTTGGAATTTCACTGGTACAGTCGTAGAAAATTCTGTTAATCAGTCATGCTTCACAACCTCCTCCGGTCCAGAATCTCTGGAACTTGCAGGTAACACTACTGCTTTCAGCGCTTTTGTTTGATTCTTCAAGTGCCTATTACTGTTTGAACCAGAGCAAAGTCAAGTTTTCTTCTTGTTACATTGAACTATTCCTAAGAATAATAATACAATATGAAAAAACCCCAGAATTTGAATACCCTGGATTTCTTAATGAACATGGCAGTTAAAAATCAGTCATTTAAAACATAAACCATAACATTTCATAATTAAAAAAGGCTGCTGAAGCACAGCACATAACAGTTTAGCAGAGCCACCCCACTGGAGCCGGGGCTCTTATCTGAACAGAGTCTAGCGCAAAAACAACCCCAAAAAGCTTACACATTTCTGCAACGTGCCTCTGGAGAAATCAGGGACGAACGCATGATGGAGACCTACTGGGCGCACAGACCCTCGCTTCTCATAGATCTTTTCTACATGAGGAACTGAGGAAGCTAATACAGTATCAAAATATCAAAAGTGCACAGGTTTAACAATCGGGTAAGAAAGGAATACAGGTCACAACAAAAAACGGCTTCCCCCGAGTGCCCCCCTTCCCCCCCAACCCTGTCTGTCTGGACGTTTCTAGTAGACTCATTGTTGGTTTTGAAGGCGGTTTCTTCAGCACTTGTAAAAAAATTTTCCTGCAGCAATATCAGCGCACGAGGTGCGCAGGTTTCCTCTTTCCAACCCAGGATTTGCAATTTTGAAAATGAGTGCAGGTAGTATATTCGTGAGAAAAAGAAAAAAAGAGAGAGTGGAAATTTGGGATTTCGTCCATTCCTTTGGGCAACCAGAGCTCCCTGGGCTGGCTTAGCCACCAGCCTGAGCGGTTTAAGAAAGTTGCAATTTGACCGAGGGCACTGAAGGCCAATTCCGTCTCCAGGTACTACTCTATAGCTGAAAATGGGGGGGAAAAATGAAATCGTGTTAGAAAAATAGGTTACTCATCCCATTAAGAGGCCTGACATCTTAATACTGATAGCACTTGGAGAGCTACAGAGCAGGTTAGTGGGGTGGCAAGAGAGGACCCAAGTGTTGGTCTGTTAGAGGGGCTGACCCTGAGTCGGGGCTGGGGTGGGGAAAGGGGATCTGCCTAAGCACTGGAAGCCAAGAGGGCCAGGGAGAACTGTGCTGGGGCATTTGCCGAAAAAAGATTTCTTACAAGTACTGAATGGAGAGGCTGGAGGAGCAAGGGGCCAGCTGGGAAGAAGCGTCAGAAGAGTTTATCAGTGAAGCTAAACGGTCTCTGGAAAAACATGCAGGAAGCGTGGGTCATGCGGGCCAACGCTGAAATCCAACTGACAGGAGCCTGCTCGTGGAGGTAGGTGATGGCTGAAGAAATCTCCCATGTTAAAAATCCACAAAGAGTCGAGTAAATAGAGGCTAAGACTGGACATGGACCAAGCCCAGGAGAAAAGAGCAAAGAACATACAAGCCCCAGAGTCCTTCATAGTCTACACGTGCGGCCACACTGGCAGGATGGAATCATTATCACAACTGCATCACGTTACTACACGTTACGTTTGGACCCAAACACAAACATTTGGGGACAACTTTGAGAAATGATGGAGGCTGAAAGGGTTTTTTAACCCAGTGACAGAGCTTGGAATAAGCCACATCATCTTGGGGCCCCCAATAACACTGATCCCTTTTCAGAAAAATCTCAAGGATGCTGAAAGCCTCCCCGGGCAGCAGGGATCATCTCCTGAAAGCTGTCCTCGTGCCACAAGGCTGTCCATTAGAGATAGAGGCCCTCCAGGACTGGGTGCGTGTGGGGGCAGCCTTCTGCCCCAAAGGGAAACTACTAAGCAAGGAGGAGGAGAAAAGTAAAGGCTGCCTGGGGCCACAGTGGGGGGCATCGTGAGGGGGGTTGGTACAGCAGCAGATTTAGTACATTTGCTTCTAAAATAACATAAGCTGCTCATTAGCAAAATTAAAGTCTTAATTCAAGAAGAGGAGCGCTTATTATAGGAAACGGAACATATACTGAGCTTTTGCCATCTTTTTTTTCTGACCTCCGCTATTTTCCAAGAAGAATTCTGTTATTGAAAAAACAAAACAAAACCAAAAAACAAAACCCAAAGCAAAGTCCCCACTTCTCCAACCTGCCTGTCCTAATATCAGCCTTGGAAACCACATGGGCAATTTCCATTCTTTAGCATGTTCTAGATGTAAAAAAAAAGGACAGAGCTCCCCATAGAAAAGGAAGGGGGGAGGGGGTGTCAGGCACTTTTTTTAAAAAGAAAAACTAAACCATGTGCCTCTTCTGCTCCACCAACCCCCCAGGCCCAGCACAGAAGCAGCAGCTCAGTCCTTCCCTCCTCCACCCTCCAGGCACCAGCCCTAGAGGCCCTTTTGTTTGATTTTGGTTCTTGGGAAATTAGACTCAAGTGTCTAAAAGTCTCCGAGTCACCAGTTCTCCAATGGGCTGCCAATCTCGGTAACGGGTCTGTGTTAGCAAGACAAACTGGTTTAATTTCCTGCGCCTATGGCTTGCTCTGCTTGCATAATCTGTGTGTGTGTGTTATGTGTGTGTTTTCAAGAATTCTTTCTTCCTCAGTTTAGAAAATCTGCTCCGTGTGTGCTCAGGTAAAGCCGAGCCAGGACAGACACAGGAACAGGTCGGATCTTGCACATGTTCCTAGCCGCACTGACCTAACTAAACTCATGCGTGGATGGCCTGTGGACACAGCATTCCTCTCCCTAAACACCACATGCTGCAGGTGACTTCCTAAGGCTGGCCCCAGAGCCGCTCTGTCAGGCGACACACCGTACTACCTTACATCATGTTCCCAAGGGGGGTCCGACTGCATCAGTTGCATCACTTTTATAATATATGTGTATATATAACATGAAATGTGCAAGTTTGGGAGAACTGTCTACCTCCCAGCCGCCTCCCTGAAGCTGAGCCGATCATCTCTGCCTCCAATGACCCACATCACCGGTGGTCCGACTGCTCCTAATGGGAAAGTCATGAATCTCCTTTTAAAAGCAGGACGGTCTTCTGAGACAAATGCCTGATTTTCCGTGCCGTCCTGCCACGATTTCTGGGACCACCTCATCTCCAGCCTGCTTGTTTGTCTGAAAAGGAGGCTGGGAAATGTGATGTGTGCTTAATACAGCCCAGGAAGAGGCGGAGGCCAGGGTTGTGCTCTACAGACTACAGCTCGTACCACCCAACATATACAGGTTTTGAGGACACACTCCCTTTAATAGAAAAGAAAAAAAAAGACCCCCCCCTAGCCATGTCCGTAGTGGAAGGGGTCCAGTCCCCACGACAATAACCGTGCAACTAGTGACATCTCCCTTACGCACAGACTGCTCATCGCCAAGACCAGCGTAATGCAACGTGTGTGACCGGGTGGGAAAGGCAGACTAGAAAAACCTCCATCACTGAAACGTTAGTGGGGCATTAAGCAGAAAACAAAGACAGCGGATGGTTAGATGCGCGTACCATCCCGTGTGGCTTCCCAAGAGCCTCCCTAGTCACAATAAATCTTATACTTCTCGCTGCAGAACACCTGGCTGCCAAGCACGGCCCCCTCGGGCCTGTCTGCACAGGACCGCAGATGACTTACGCTGGGGGTGCCGCTCTTGCCTTTGGAGGCCGACTTGGTGCGACCCCTCTTTGCCTGCTCGTGGTCGAGCTCCAGGTGCTCCAGCCGCTGTGTCAGGGCCAGCTTCTGCTGGATGGCCATGCGGAGCAGGGAGTTCAGGGTCTTCTTCTCGTCCTCTGCGGCCGCGAGCTGACGCTGCATCTCATCCAGCTGGGTCACATACTCATCACATCTGCAAAGACAAGGGACGAGAGGAGCCTTAAAAATGGGCTTCCGCTCCCCGCGGGGAGAATGCCCTGGGAGTCCGGCAGGTGAGAAGCCAGAGGTGGGGAGGTCCGAGGGCCTGCTCCTAAGGTGGTGCTCAGGGGAGGGCCCAGGCCTCTCACATTCCTCCTCTACAGCTAGTGAGGAAGCAAGCATTAGAGGGCTGCTCCCTGACCCCCAATTCCTTACCGGTGGAAAGGCTGGGTACTGGGCAAAGACACCTTCTAAGGGCTGGCCCTCCCAGCTCCAAGATTCTGGAGTTCTCTGAATCACAGAATCTGAGCAGTGGAAGGGACCCCAGTAGCCTCAATACTGCCCATATATGAAGGGGACTTCCAGACAAAAGGTCATCCAATTTCTGCTTGGAGCCATCTCGTGGTGCAACAGATAGAGCACTGGATGGGCAACCAGGAAGGCTTGAGTTCAAATCTACCCCTAGTCACTTAACTCACTATGTGATCCTAGGCAGGCCACCAACTTTTAATTTAAATCTGCCTCAGCTTCCTCATCTGTAAACTGGGAATAACAGCAGCAACCCCTCAGGGCCACAAAGAGGACAGAATGAGCCAAAGCTTTTTTTTTTTTTCTGCAAAGCATTTTGCAAACCTTAAAGTGTTATGTAAATGCTGGCTACTAGACCTTCCAGGGGAACCTGCCAGCCCTCAGGGCAGCCCATTCCACTTCAGGATGGCTCTAAGAAGAAAAAACCTTATCAACACTAGGCTAGTTCCCAGACCCCACACAGGGCGTTTAAAACAGCACGATCCCCACAATGACCGCCTGGGGGAGACAGAACCCAGCAGTGTGGTCCACAAAGAGTTTTCTAAAGTCCAGTCTCCCTGAGTTTCTATTCTTTGACAGCCCAGTGCTTCTAAGGGCTGAGAGGGCTGTAGATGGGGAAGGTCACCCAGGACTGGAGGGTTATAGATCCAGGGAAGGAAGGAGGGGAGCTGGCCGAGGCTCTGAGGCATCAAGCAACTTGTCCAAGATCTCAAGGAGGCAGGACCTGAGCCCAGGCCTTCCCCAGGCCAAGCCCAGCCCTCTCTCTACATCACAATGTTCTCAAAGTCAAACCAGCAAGTCGGTCTTGGGAAAACAGAGTCCATCATGCCACTTGTTTTAATTCTTAGAAAAGAGTCTCAGTAAGCCTGAAGGTTTCTGAGACCTCCTGCCTCCAAGTCCAGCGCTCCCTCTTCTGGGTCAGGCCGAGATAGTACCATCCTGGGAGGGTCCCCAGGGAATGTCGGCTTGTTCTCTGAGGTCAGAAGGGATGACCTCTTTTATAATCCTTCACAAAAGCTATTTTTCTAGGATAGAGTTTCTGGCCACAAGGAGCCTGCTAGTCCCAATCCAGAAGCTAATTTAACTAACCCATGTGTCTGTTTGGGAGATGTCCAGCAGAAAATGGTAATTAAATATATCCACTGCATACATATATGTGTGTCTGCGTCAAGGGCGGACAATTAGCCATCTCAACACCCCTGAAGCTACTGTCCTAAACTGCTGTCTGCAATACAACCACTCATGTATGTCTCTTGTCCCAAATCAGACCGATGACTTCCTAGTCCTAGGAACAGCGTGTTGAGAAAACACTGAAGCCGAGTCAGAGCAGGTGCTGCCGCTGGCCATGATGCTTCACTTATAAAATGCAAGGCCTCTAGAGGTCCTTTCAGGTCCAGCACTTGAGGAGCCTGCAGGTCCCTGGATGCTAGTTCTAATACTTCCTAGCTGAGTGATCACCGGCAGGTTATCTAGTCAGAAGAGCTGGGTTCAGATCCTGCCTCCTCTGGCTGACTCCCGGGCTGATGGAGTTGGACTCTATTATCCCTGAGGGCCCTGCCAGTTTAGATCTGGGATTCAGTGATCCCAATGAACACCATGAATGTTCACCTTCTAAATGAAACTCCCAGGTACTCATGAGCATTTGCCTCCAAACAGCTTCTGCTTACAATAGAAGGCCAAGGAACAGGGACCAAGCTCTGAGCTGCACAGGCCCATTAGGTCAGACTGGTGATGGCAGGAGCCTCCTGGGGAGTCTGCAGTCAAGACCACTGCTACTGCTGTCTTTTCTACAGAAAATCCTTTTGTAGCCCAGGAGGAACGCACCTAAGAAGCTTCCATTCTGGCCCCACTGCTAACATCAGACACAACAGCAATCGTAAGAAAGATCCCAGCCGCCGGAAACCCCAGTCCCGCTCGGCCTACATCTGATGACCCACATTGAGGGAGGCACAGCAGCTGTGCTCACCGAGGATTCACTCTGCATTCCAAACCTAATTAAAGGGCTGTGCCACCTTGTGAAATCCCAGGGTCAGGCTTTCCTTGGTGGTAGATCACAAAGGAGAACAGGCCTCCTCTGGCTCTGAGCTGACTCCCCTCCCCTCCCTCCTCCTGCTTGGGTTACAGGTGATGGGGTCACCTGACGCTCCAGGCAGGAAAGGTTTCCCCCTGGACCTGCCTCAACAACTGGAACGTGAGAGCCAGCTTAAAAAAGAAATCCTTGAATACTCTCCCCTTGGCACCAAATGGTGAGAATGTTTCTCCTGGCCCTTCCTAGGCCGTCCCTGCCTCCTACTGAGCTTTGTCCCATCTCTGGATGTAATAATCGTCCCATCTGCTGATGTCTGGCCTACTGTGGCACCCTGATTGGCCTTAGGGAGGCCCAAGGCACCCAGGCCCAGCTTCCCTCCCCACCCCCAGTGGCCACAGGGCAGCTCAGGGAGCCCCCTCGTGGGGCATCGGCCCAGAAAGCTCTGCTCTCAGATTCCCTTCCTTCCTACAGCTTGGGAGGCCCACTCCTCCAGGGAGCTGTTTGTCCATGAGAAGGGGACAGGCTGGATGCCAGGGGCAATCCCCAACCTCTGGGCTACCATCACCTGTCAGCCATTTGTTGAAGCAAAGATGTACTTGGCAGAAAAAAGGTAAGCTCTTTGGGGTGGGCAGGGCAGCCCATTCCCCTAGGGGCCCTCAAGGTCTCCCCATGGAGGTGACATCATTTCACCCCAGATCAGGCCAGAATCTAACTTCTCTCTGCAGACAAACGTTCAGATGGCCTTCTGTTCTGCTGCTTGTAGGGACATGGCGTGGAAATGAGCCTGAGGACCAGGCTCCCCTTGAAAAAGAGTCAGGCAAGGAAAGGTCAATTTTTCCCATGGCAAGGACTAGACACAGCCCATGATCCAACTGTTTCCTGACCAAATGCTTTGGGAAAACACATTCCCAATCGAGCTGCGGGGGGGCCTTCCAGACCCACAAGAACTGCCTTGCTGACGGTGAGACTGTGCTTTAAGGTTCACACACACACACACACACACACAGGCCAGGCCACCCCCTCGTTTGGGTGGCACAGAGGCACTGGAGCCAGACTTCAGATCCTTGCCCTCTCAGCCTTGGTCTCCTTTCCTGTAAAAGGGGATCAGCCAAGTCATTATACACAACATGCTTTGGAAGCCCTAAGGCCACACAGACCCCCTGCTGTGAGTCCTCATGGTTCCTTGTGGACAGACAAAGAGAAGCGGTTTCTCTCTAGGCCTTGACACTCAGAACTACGAGGAAGATCCGCGGTACAGGCGCTACTGTTTCCAATTTATAGGTAAGGAAGCGGAGGCTCAGAAAAGGGGTCACTCAACTCAAAGCACCATCAGAGCTGGGATCAGGGCCTGGCCACACGGGCCTCTCTGCCACCCCTAGCGTCTGTCTCACAACTCAGAGGACTCCGGCCTTTGTGGCCGGGCGAGGTCCCTGGGCCCTGGTCCTCAGGCCCCCCACCAGGGACTGGGCATCAAAGGGTAAGGGTTACCTGGTGGCAAACATGGCCCGCAGGGACGAGAAGGTGGCGGCATCCTCCTTGAGGGCCTTCAGCTCGTTCCGCAGTTTCATCATGGTCTCCGTCACCATGGCCTTCTCATTCTCATACTTGCTCTTCAGGTTGGCCAGGGCTACTTCTGCTGTCTGGGAATGAACAAGGACAGGAGACGTGTATGAGTGATGGGGCTTGCGCCCTAGGAAAGTGGGGAGCCTCTCGCTTGCCCCTCCCCACCAGGCAGCAGGTACCACATCCTCCCCAACCTTGAGTGGCCCAGATCGAGGTTCTAGACTCACAGCACCCAGAGCCAGAAGGGGGCCGGCTAGAGTCATCCCCCCCGTCCCCACAAGAGCCCTTCCTACAACCTGCCTGATGTGGGATCACCTGAGCCTCTGCTCGACGGCTTCCAGGGAGGGCAGAACTGTGAGTGAGAAGGCCACTTCTTCGGAAATGCTAAGACAGGCCGGAGAAAGGACTTTAATGCCAGGAAATAGCTTGTGCGAGCATGCTCACTGACTGCCTTGGTGAGGCCCTCCTGAAGGCCTCAGCACCCATGGCAGCAGATCTCCTGCCAATGTGCTCTCTATCACTGTCTCTCTCATGAGCTACAAAGTCTTCTTGTGACCCAGGCTTAGGAGGCCAGACAAGCACACGACTTTGTTGGGCATGGGGCTGCCTAGTTGTTTGGGCAAGGTGACCGTTGGGGTCTCCAGTTACCTGCTCTGCCTCCTCTGATGCCACTCCTGAGCTAGGGATCACAGGATCAGAGATGTGGAGATCCAAGGGGCCGCTGTGTTGTCCAACCCTCTCATTTTATAGGAGCCAAGGCCCAAAGAGATCAGTGTCCCAGGGCTGGAAGGGACCTCGGGCCGCCTGGTCCAACCTCACTGAGGCCCAGGGAGGTACAGTCCCCCAGGAACACTAGAGGCCAGATGAGGGGCCTCTGGCTGTGGAGCTGCCCCAAGGGTTCTCTTGGCCAAATACTCCAGAGCCCATGCTTGCCCTGCCTGCCTTTACTCACCAAGCTTTACTTATATATAGTTCATTTATTGGGGTAAGGGAGTAACAAGATTAAACATAAAAGAAGAGTGATCCCCAGCAGGTGGTGCCCAAGCTTCTTCACTAACAGCCCATTGTGTTGGCCTAGATTTCCTGCCATGACTCCCCTGGTTCTTGGCATGCCACCTTAGGGCACCGGTGCCTCCATTCACGGCTCTCTACCATATGAGAAAGCCTGGGCACCAATCCCTCTATCAAGAAAGCAAGACTCTTGCCCTCTATACTTCACTGAGGATGGAGGTGTCCCACTGTGCCAAACCACTCTCTCAACAACGTGGAAGTGGCACCTGTCTATACTGGCCATCCAGGCCTTGGAAGCTAGATCCTTACTGAATGCCACCTTGTTTCTTCCTCCCCTATCCCATAGAATGGGACTCCTGGGCACCGTGTCCTTCTCCTTCTAGCTCTAGCACCAAGTACAATGCTCTGCACTTCCTGGGTACTTAATAAATGTCTGCCAAATTTAATTTAAGGAGAGTTCATCCATTTCCTTTTCAACGCATAGGCCATCCCTCTCAAACACCTTCCTCACCCCTGGGGAAGACAGAACACTCTTCACAGTGACGTAGAGGCCGGCCCCAAAGGCACACAGAGAATGACGGCAGGTCCTT
>JAQQSW010007732.1:0-13632 GCA_028646575.1 Pseudocheirus occidentalis
AAGAACAAGAACAAGAACAAGAACAAAAACAAGAACAAGAACAAGAACAAGAACAAGAACAAGAAGAAATACGGGGCGGCTAGGTGGCATAGTGAATAGAGCACTGGCCCTGGAGCCAGGAGGATCTGAGTTCAAATCCGGCCTCAGGCACTTAACACAAAAACTAGCCCTGTGACCTTGGGCAAGTCACTTAACCCCAACTGCCCTCCAAAAAGCAAAAAGGAAAAAAAAATTAAAAAAAGAAGAAATAGGAAGCAGATAAGTACATAGCTGATAATGATAATTGTCATTGGGAATGGGGTAAAAATCACCTATAAAATGGAAGCAGATAGCAGAATGAATTAAAAACAAGAATCTGACCGAATGGACAGAATGTTATAGAAAACAAATGAAGAAATAAAGGATTGGAGCAGAATCTATAATGCTTCCACTGACATAAAAGTAGAAAGAGGAGTGTAACAATCATGATTTCAGAAAAGGCAAAAGCAAAAATACATCTAATTAAAAGCAATAAGCAGGGGAATTGCATTTTGCTAAAATTTAACATAGCAAATGAAGTTATATCAACACTAAACATATGTCCACCAAATGGCATAGAATGCAATATCTTTAAGGAAAAATTAAACAAGTGAAATGAATCAATAGTTTATAAGAATATACAAGTGAGGGACATCAACTTTCTCATTTCAGAATTAAATAAATCTAACAAAAATAAGAAAAAATAAAGAAGATTAATAAATTTACAAAAAAACTAAATATGATAGTTCTTTGGGGAAAATGGAAAGGGATTAGAAGGAAGCATATTTTTCCACTGTTTTTTTCTGTTATGTCCTAATTCATGTTCTAGGTCACCTGTCAACCACCTGAGCATGGCGCACCATTAAGCCCCTTTTTATTTTTGCTTTTTGTCCCTATCCTAGAGTCTGCAATAAACTGTAACTGCTTAAGACAAGTCTGGGCAAGTCACCCAAGGCATAAGTCCCCCTACCCCCTACTTCCTCAAACTAGCATTCTGTATTTTTCTAAGGATTAGCCTGGGGTGCAAGATTAGAGATCATCCCCATCCTGTTCCACTGACCAAGCAAGGTTCCCACACTCTTCGCCCAGAACAGTACCTTGTTCTATTCTGGGACTTTCTAGTTCCCCTTTCCACTTGACCCTGCACCCCACCTGTTCTGGGAGGGACCCTTATGTCATTGGGGGTTGCACCCTTGTACCCTTGCACCATATTCCTAAATTAGCCCTGGACTATGTAGCCAACCAATCACCCACTCCTTTAGCTTCTGTACATCATAGCTTTTGCTAGCTCCTCCCTGGTTGTAGTTCTTGTTTTTGACCTATAGAATCAAGTCTGTGAGATCTGTTAGGGATCGCTTAATTTGAGTTCATACTCTAATTTTACCTTGAACTTAGGTCTCGGCTCCCTCTTATTCTCTGCACAACATTTCCTCTGATGGATATTTTCCACACCTACACAAAAAAATTGACCATGTATTATATCACAAAAACATCATAACCAAATGGAGATTGCATCCTTTTCAAGCCATAATGTAATAAGAATTGTATTCAATAAAAGGTCATTGAAAGGATGGAGCCAAGATGGCAGAATAGAAGCAAAAACTTGAAGTGAGGTCCCACTCCAATCACTTCTAATACATGTAAAATATGATTCTAAACAAATTTTAGAGCTACCTAACCCACAAAGTGACAAAGAGAAACAAATCTCCTGCTGAAGGAAGCACAGCAGGCCTATAGGAAAGGTTTATCACAAGGAGCTGGGAGCATAGCACAGTCCCACATGGGCCACCCTGTTCTGGCCCCAGGGTGGCCACAACCAGCAATGGCCAGAGAAGATGTCAGCAATGTGAATCACTGGAAGCTGTGGTAGTTTCCAGACTTCTCAATCTTAAATGTCAAAGATAAAGTAAGAGGTCAGTGTGGAAATCTGTTGGAGCACAACTGACAGAAAAGCATGATCCAGCCCCTGCCCCAGGGGTGAGAAGCAGTGGAGCCATGGCAGCTGTGCAGCCACAACTGCTTGGCTGCTTCCAGAGCTCCTGGTGTGCAGATACTAAAAGACAAAATGACCATTCAGAGAGAAATAGCTCTGCTTTAACCTGCTTGTATCTGGATCATGGTCTTCAGTCTTGGTCTTGGGGTGTGTGGCCACTGTGCCAGAACTTGTCGGGGCTGTATAGAGAGCACCCTCCTAATAGTTCTGGCAGCTTCAAAAACCCCAGGGGCTTGAGACAAAGCTCTCCTCTCTGGAAGGAGAGTTCTACTATGACAAAGAGCTCACAAGTCAAGTAATTGGCTGGTAATATGAGCAAGCAGAGGAAGCACAAATAAAACATAGATTCGTTTTGGGGGGACAAAAAGAATCCAAGCACAGAATGTTAGGAAGACAACAAAGTCAGGACTCCTGCATCAAAATCTTCAAAGAAAAATATGGACTAGTTACAGGCCATGGAGGAGCTCAAGAAGGATTTTGAAAATCAAGTAAGAGAAGTAGAAGAAAAATTGGGAAGAGAAAATAGAACGATAAAGAAAATCCTGTGTATATATCTATATCTATATCTATATCTAAATCTATATCTATAATCTATATCTATATCCATCTATCTATATCCATCTATCTATATCTATCTATATCTGTATCTATCTATCTATTTATATATATATATATATATATATATATATACACTAAGTCCTCCACCTCAATAAATGACCATATTTTCCCCTGGAACATTTTACTCAGTTTTGCTGGGTAGGTGATTCTTGGTTTTAATCCTAGCTCTCTTGATCTCCAGAATGTCATATTCCCAGCCCTTCAATCTCTCAATGTAGAAGCTGCCAGATCCTAGGTTATCCTAATTTTGTTTCCACAGTATTCAAATTGCTTCCTACTGCCAGCCTGTAATATTTTTCTCCATGATCTGGGGACTCCGGAACCTGGTAATAAACATTCTTAGACGTTTTCTTTTGGGGATCTTTTTCAAGGAGCAATTTATGAATTCTTTAAAGTTCTATTTTGCCCTCTGTTTCTAAAACATCAGGGCATTTTTCCTTGAAAATTTCCTGAAGGATGCTTTCTAAGTTCTTTTTTTTTATTATGGCATTCAATAATTTTTAAATTGGCTCTCCTGGATCTATTTTCCAGGTCAGTGGGTTTTTCAAGGAGATATTTCACATTGCCTTCTATTTTCCATTTGTTTGGATCTGTTTAATAGTATCTTGATTTTTCAGAAGTCATTCTCTTCCATTTGCTCCACTCTAATTCTAAAGAAATTATTCTCTGCAGTGAGCTTTTGAGATTCTTTTTCCATCAGGCAAAATTGACCTTTTAAGACATTCATCTCCTTGATGGCTTTTTGGGCCTATTTTGCCATTTGAGTTAATCTATTTTTAAGGTGTTGTTTTCTTCAGTCAGGTTGTTGACTCTCTTTTCATGATTTTCTTGCATCATTCTCATTTCTCTTTCCAATTTTTCCTCCACTTCTCCCATTTGATTTTCAAATACTTCTTAAACTCATCTATGTCCTGTAGGCAGTCTGCAAGCTTCTTGTAAGCTTTTGGTGTGGGAGTTCTGACTGTGTTGTCCTCCTCCTGTTCCATGCTTTGATCTATTTTGTTCGCAAAAAAGGATTCTAGAGTTTGGTGGCTTTTCTTAGTTTGCTTCTTTTCCTTGCCCATTTTGCCAGTGAATTATTTGAGTTTTTAGCTCTGCTTCCAGGGGGAATGCTCTGTCCCAAATCATTGGGGTTTTCATAGCTGCTGGAGCTATTGGGAGATTACTGCAGCCCCCAACAGCTTTGACTCACTGAAAAACTCCAGCACTTTTCATAAGAAAACCCCAAATAGGCCTACTAAGAATAGCACATGACTGAAATAAATGAGCAACAATGACAACAGTAGCCTTCCCAGTATGATCAAGATGAAGGCAGGATGTCCATTATCACTACTATTATTCAATATTGCACTATAAATGCTATCTATAGCAATAAAGGGGGGGGGAAGTAATTTTAGGTATTAGAACAACTAATGAGAAAAAAAAACTATCACTCTTTGCAAATGATACGGTGGTGTACTTAGAGAACCCGAAGATAATCAACTAAAAATCTAATTGGAATGATTAATACCTTCTGTATAGTTGTAGTACATAAAACCACACTAATAATCAGCATTTTCATGTATTACCAAACAAGTCCAGCAGCAAGAGATAGAGAGGTTTTGGTTTTTTTGTTTGTATTTTTTAGAATAAATGCAAGTAATAGATAATGTTGGTAGTTTACCTGCCAAGATAAATCCAGAAACTATATGACTGCAATTACAAAGGAAAAAAACTTTTCACAAAAATAAAGCCAAATCAAAACAACTGTAGAAATAGAAATTGCTCATGTATAGACTGGGCCTATATAATAAGCAGACACTTTTACCTAAATTAGTCTCCTTATCCAGCACTATACCAATCAAACTATCAACAATTATTTTGAAGAACTAGAAAAACTTTATAAAAATTTTATCTAAAAAAACAAAAAAAATTAAGAAGGAAGGTAACCTAACAGTAACAGATGTCAAATTTTATTACCAAGTGGTAACCATCAAAACAGTATTACACTGGCTAAGAAACAGAGTGGTAGTTCAATGAAATAGCTTAAATACACAGTAGTAAATGATCACAGCAATCTAATCTAAAAATACAATTTTTGTCAAAAGAACTTACTATCTGAAAAAAAAAACTTTCAGGGAAAACTTCAAAGTGAGTTGACAGAAACTATGCACAGACCAATTTCTTACACTTGTATACCAAAATAAGGTCAAAATTGGTACATTATTTAGAAATAAGGGTAAAATAAGAAGCAAATTAGGAGAATCTGAAGTAGTTTACCTATCACATCTCTGGATAGAGGGAGATTTTTTTGACCAAAAAAAAAAAAGGACAGAGGGCCTTATGTGATGCAAAATGATTAATTTTGATTACATTATAGTTATAAACAGTTTTTTCTATAAACAAAACCAATCTAGTTAAGATAGAAGGAAAGTAGGAAAGTGGTGGAGAGGGAATTTTATAACAATTTTCTCTGATAAAGGATTTATTTTTCAAATATATACAACATTGAATCAAATTTATAAAATACATTACATTTTCTAATTGATAAATGGTCAGAAGATATGAACAGATAATTTTCAGAAATCAAAGCTAACTATAATCAAATGAAAAACTCTCTAAATCACTATGGATTAGAATAATGCAAATTAAAATAACTTTGATGTACAATCACACACTTATTAGATTAATTAATGGCAGAAAAAGGAAATGATAACTGTTGGAGAAAATGTGGGAAAACTGAGACACTAATGGTCCTTTTGGTGGAGTTGTCACCTGATCCAAACATTTTGTAGAGAAATTCAGAACTATGCTGGAAGAACTGTAAAATCATGCATACCTTTCGACCTAGCAATTCCATTATTAGGTCTCTATCCCCCAAAAAACCTTGCAAAATTAAAATAAGTATTTATTTTGCCTCATTTTGCATTGTCAAAGAATTGGAAACTGAGGAGCTTCGCATGTACTTAGAATGGCTGATCATATTGTGGCATATAGATGTGATGGAATACTATTGTATATTGTGTAAGGATAAGTATATCTAATTTGTAAGAAAATATGTTATAACAAATAAGCCAACAGATTCCCATAATGTGTATTGACTGACTACCAATGAGTAGGTAAGGGAAAACATTTAAGGAAAAGTAATATTAGTTTCTTGTTCTTTGTAAAGAATGGCAGTAAAAATATTAAATCTTGCTTCATATAAAGTTAATGTAGCATATATATGATGCTTTTTTGAATCACTTTCAAGTACACAAATTTATGATTAATCTCTTTATTTGATCCTATTCTTTCTATTGACAATAAAATAGTCCATAGTGAAAATCACAACAAGGAAAAAGGACAAAAAATTCCATGATAAAATCCCTAATTTTCCTATGAGTATTTATTTAGAATATAAGCAGTAAGACAAGCACGTTATAGTGAATGCACTTTGTACTAACTGTGGGTGAATTTTGCAATGATCTTTATTATAAAATTAAGAAATAATGCTTAATTACCATAGCCAATCCATTGTCAGAGAGCACAGATTCAGAATAAAAGGGTAATGTAGTGAATATCTAAAAGATAATGATTACTGCAAACATACCAGATAAACCAACATCCAGAGCATTTTATTTTTGAACAATTAGACTTTTATGAAACTATTAAAATATAGTTGGCTACATAAAATGATTACTTCTTTATGCAATAGAAATGCTGGAAAAAATTACTTTGGGGACTTTTCTTTAAAGTAATAGCCCATAATAAACCTCCCATATTTCTCCTCAGAGTTGAGCTTTGGAAAATACTAAGAAAGCGAGCAGTTTTATAAATTAGATACTTAGTCAAGATTTATGGGAAAATTTAAATTTGAAGACCCCTTTTTCTTGTGTATAGGTACTTAGCCCTTAGGAACTAATCAAACCTTTGTGGCTAAGAGGCAGAGGGTGTGAATTCTTTCTCCTGTTACTGACCTGACAGGAAGAGTTTGGCTGAAACAGGAAGTCAATGTTTTGTGTGTATATAAGAAGAGCCCCAGAGAGAGACAGTAAGAATTAGAATTGTTCTCCTGGCAGGCTCCTGATGGAGGAAGCAGAATTTTCTTCAGACAAGCCACTGGTGGAAGAAAATCTCCTGGAGAAAGAGAGAGAGAGAGAGAGAGAGAGAGAGAGAGAGAGAGAGAGAGAGAGAGAGAGAGAGAGAGAGAGAGAGAGAGAGAGAGAGACGAGATTCTTTCAGTGAGCAATCTGGAAGCTGACTGAAAACACAGAATTGAGAGAGGATTCCTTAAGACCAGAATCTGGTGAAGGCTGAAGTTGCTATCATGAAGGCTGCCTGGAAGGCTGAGCTTTCTTTTCAGTCCTAGGGCCAGCTGAACTGCCAAAGGACTGAAGAAACATGACTGGTATATTTTGTTTGTGGCTTTGTTGATCCTTGAGTTCCCGGGAGCAGAAGTTGTGAAAGTTTTGAGATGTGGTAGACCCTGTGAACATCAGTGTGTAGTAGAAACTGCTTGTGAACTTCAGTGTGTAGCAGGAATTGCCTAGAGGCCTGGAGAAGAACCTGGGAGCTGTCCGCCTCTAAATCCAGGTGACTCTTTGGTGCATTCAGGTAGGATCTGGGACCATGGAACGGGATCTAGGAAATCAAGATGAAGAAAAATACCTCTTGTTGGATATTGATTGCAGTGATGAAATTGAATTTTACTAGAGACCAAGGGGTGGAGAGTTTGTGTAATTTTCTAATGATTGTATTTAGCGATTAACAATATTTATTGACTGATTGCTTAAGTTAACCTATGATTGCCCCACGAGTGGAAGACTGGCTATTGTATTTTGAGATGACTGCATGAGACAGGAGGCAAACCTCCTTAGGGATACCAGATGATGGTTCTTTTGTTCTTTCTTCTAAATACTGTGACCACTTTGGTGAAAACCATGTGGCCATTTTAATGTTAAGTTGTCGTGAGCACTATATTGTGATTTTCTGTAATAAGATGTAATGATGTGAATATTGTGATTTGTTGTGAATATTTTCCTTGATTTGTAATGGAATAAAAGGAGTGTTTCCTCAACTATGTAACCAGAACCTTGAAAGCTGTTCAGAGTAGCATTCTTTTGGGAAGTTTCTTGTGCATGGTGTTACACTGAGTGTTCCAAAAGAAGCTGCTGCAACTACTGTGGTTCCCAAATGGTTTCCAAGGCCTGTTCCTGCTTTTCTTGGGTATGCTCTTTGCTGGGGTCATGTCTATTTTACATTGGACTGTGGTTCTCTCTCAGCCAGGTGTGATAGACCTTTCCTGCTTATGTTTTAAGTCTCTTTTTCCTGGCAAATTATTTAACATTATACTTTTGTGGCTTCTGCTTCTCTAGGAATTTTTTATGGAAAATAGTGTTGGATAGGTTTTAGACAGATTGGGTGAGTTGCTGCCTTGTCTCTGCCATCTTGCCCCTCCTCCTCTTTTTTATGTCTTATTTTTCATCTATTACAGTGTAAGAAAACTTAACATTTTGTTAAAATTTTGAGTTCCAAATTCTCCCCCCTTTCCCTTCTCCTGCCATGAGAAGGCAAGTAATATGATTATACTTGGGCAGTCAGGCAAAACGTATTTCCATCTGGGCCATAATGCAAACGAAAACACAGACAAAATGAAAGAAAAACAAATAAGTAAAATTATACCTCAATATGTATGTACACATCCTAAGTTCTCTGCTGACTCCTCCTCCACCCCCTCTCTGAAGACTGATTGCACTATTTGTCA
This sequence comes from Pseudocheirus occidentalis, assembly GCA_028646575.1. Lineage (NCBI taxonomy): Eukaryota > Metazoa > Chordata > Mammalia > Diprotodontia > Pseudocheiridae > Pseudocheirus > Pseudocheirus occidentalis. The sequence continues at coordinate 8,355 of JAQQSW010007732.1, forward strand.
TAAGAACCTCAGATTTTCCTTGAATTATTATATTACTGAAAACAGGTAAATTATTCACACTTGATCTTAATACAATATTGGTGTTACTATGTATAATATTCCCTTTGTTATACTCTTTACTTTCTATCAATTCACATAAGTCTTTTGAGGTTTTCAGAAATCCTCCTCATAATTTCTTATAGCACAATAGTCTTCCGTCACAATTATACACCAGAACTTGCTCAGCCATTTCCCCTAATAATCTTTTAATTGACAAATCTAAAGGCATTTACCTCAATCCTAACCCTTTTTGATCCCTCAGCAGTCTTTGACACTGCTGATTGATACTCTTTTCTTCAAATTTAGTGATAATGTTCTCTCTTGGTTCTTCTATTTGTCTGACTGCTCTTACTCTCTTTTGGATTTTTCCTCAGGTTATGCCTATTAAAAATAGTGCAGGATAGGGAAGTGAGGGTTGTTTCTAAATGTTCTGTCCTAGGCCTTTTTCTCTTCTTTTTCTTTATGATTTCATAAAATCACACATTTTGATTTATCATCTCTATGCAAATGACAACCATGTCTACTTACTTAGTCCTAACTTCCTTTCTGATCTATATTATTGAATCTCTGATTCTATATTAGGCATCTGCAAATGGATTTACCCCAGATACCATAAACTCAACAGGTCCAAAGCTAAAAGCATTATTGTTTTCCTCTTAAATCTCCCCTCTTACCAAGTTCCTTTTTTACTTTTAAATATACTACTGTCCTCCTACCCATCATCTCCCAACCTGGGTGTCATTTTCAACTGCTCCCTCTTTCTCACACCTTTATCCAATATTTCACCAAACTTTGTCACTGCTAGTTTACAATAGCTCTTTTATATGCTGCCTACTTTCCTCAGATATTACTTTGACCCTGTTATACACCTATATCACCCACTATCTAAAATATTGCAATAAATAACTTATTTGCTGATCCCCTTGCCTCAAGATTCTCGTTGTCAAAGTGAACTTCCTAAATGCAGGTGATCATATCACAATCACTATTCAAATTCAATAAGTTCCAGTGGTTTTATATTACTTCACTGATCAAATAGAAAAGCATTTGTAAGGTTCTCAAATTTCTCCACAACCTATCCTCCTCATATCTTTTCAACCTTCTTACACTTCAATACCTTCCACACACTGTGATCTAGTGACACTGGCCTCAGTGCTGTTCTGCACAAATAACACTTTATCTTCAAGCTCTGAGCATTTTCTCTGGCTGACTTCTATACCTGAAATTCTCTCATTCCATATCTCCAACTCCCAGCTTTCTTGTTGTTGTTTTGTTTTCCCTAGTCTCAACTAAAGTGACACCTTCTACATGAAACTTTTCTTTTTTAATCTTAGTGTATCCGCTCTAAAACTACCCCTAGCTCAGGCTATATATATTTTATTATACATGGTTGTTTACATGTTGTTTTCATTTTCTCTGTCCCTCCTCTGTCCCCATTCCTCTCTCAGTAACTCTGAACTCTTCGAGAGGAAGTGTTGTCTTTACCTTTCTTTGTAACCCCACTGGTTAGTACAATGTCTGGAACATAATAGGCACTTAATAAATAGTAGTTAACTATTTGACTGATGTTCACTAAATTATCAGTGAAACAGGCCCATTATTCTTCAGTGTTTGCAGAAAGATTGTTTCCTTGGCCAAAAGAAGCACAAAGATTGGTAAATACTTTAAGAGTACATAATAAACAGGTCAAAGGTCTGCAGAAATACTTTTGTAACACATAGATATCATTTTATTTAGCAATAGTAATGACTGATAACAGGTACATGCATTTCAAATGTCACCTACAGTAGGTTTCTAACAGATAGAACTTATGAAATGGCTCATATGCAAGAAGAAAAAAAAAAGGTCTCCATGGATGACATATACTTGAACAATATGTATACAGAAAACCATGATGTTTGAGTAATGAGAATAATTTTTGCAGGCATAGATTGGTTTAAGATAATGATTTAGGATTGAATCATTGTCACCAAGAATTTGATAAAGATCATTGTTAAGGAACCTAGACTCAATTTTTAATTATTAAATTAAATAATTTTTAAATAATTAAATTTAATAAATTTAATAATAAATAAAATTACAGTTATGAAAAGAAACAGAAATTAGACAACATATCTCTGTAAACTTAAAATGAGCACTTATCATATACCTCAATATGATTTACGGTTTGATGGATGCTAAATTCCCATGTTAAAAAGGAAAAATTCAGTGTACCCTGGAAAATTCACTTTCTAAATTAGAGTGCAACTGGAACTGGAACATTACCACAGGTTGAGTTGTTTACAAGTGATTAAATATAATATTCACTGCTAAAAACTCAAGAATAATATTTTAATATCTATTGCCATCTCAGATTCCCATGATTTCCGAGATAAATGGAATAAATTGCTATCAAAATATAGCGATCATGGCAAGAACCTTAAAATCATGTGGGAAAAATTTTCATTGAAGCCTACAGTAGGTATATATGATTATGTCGTGATTATATTCTAATATATTTTCTTAAATTTTTAATAAAAATCAACTGCCTTTACAAAAGCCATAGAATAATTAAATTTATCAAAATCTTAGTAGGAAAACTTCTCACAGGACTATATCTTTCTGTACTCATCAAAATAAATGAGAAGTGTATGAGGATAATAATGATAGGTGATTGTAATTTTTATTTCTATTCCATATACTTTTCACTGACACAATATTTTGCTTTGTGCCTTTTTAAAGCTTTTGCCTGATAATTTTGTTCATCTGTGCTTGTGGTTTACTCCCCTGTTTGAACAGTATAATTATTGGCTTAGACTAAGTTTATATGTGCTCTTTGTAATTCTCCTAATATAAAGTACAAGCCAAAAAGGGCAGAGACGTAGCAGCAGGAAAACAAGTGGGGCAGCATCAGTGAATCAGTTTGTTGACAAGGACTTCAACAGAAAAGTTACATAGATTAGGTGTAATCAACCTACTCAATAAGTGTCTGTTGACTTACAGTGACCTCATATGATCCTGGAATATGAGAAGACACAAGCTTCATTTTAAATCATTGAAATCCACTTAATAAATCTACTCATAAAGTCACGACACCTGTGTTTACAATCCATCTTGGTTTAATCCTGTTGAGAAATTGTAAGGTCTATAACAGTTCTCTCATTCTAGGTTTCATTTCTTTCTTTAGGGTTTCATCTTAGCAGACTTTACACTGTTTTTGTAAGGCCCTAAGAGTGCCTGATTTGCCTCTAGTGGCTTCTAGCAGAATAGAAACAGGATAGGGAAAAAAGGTGTTAGCCTGCTCGGAGTTAATCTCATTTTATCTTGAAATAATATTTGTTTATTATTTTGTAGTCTGTTGCTGTTATTTTTTACATTTCTGTTAGAGCACAAGCCTCCCTTCTGGTTTGATAAGGCATGGGTTTGGGCAGCATTCATCTTTTTCGTTGACTCTCTAAAAAATTCCATGAGGGAACCATGCCAATTTCATTCCAGGATATGGTAAGTGACCTAGATAAAGCTAGTTCACTTTCTGGGTTTGTGACTTAATGATGCTGTTGTCTCATCTGTCAGATGGGTAAGAAGATTCAGGTTGTGTTTTCTTTAGCAGAGTGGGTGTGAAGAAAAAAAGTGTTAATGTATGTTAAGTAGATATGTATACATATCAATGAAAAATTATAATTACCTAAATTTGATCAGGTGGTTAGTACAGTACTGAGGAAATGGAGTTGAAACCTGTCACAAAACCTGAGTTCAAATACTTGCTCTTCTCATGTCTAGGGTGTCATTGGGTAAATCACTTAATATCTCTGTGCCTCAGTTTCTTTCTCTTTAAAATGAACTTATATGGTCTCTATATCTCCTTCTAGCTCTATATCAATATTCTTATTTTCTGATGCTTTTTTTCTGGAATTAAAATATTAAGCATGTATGATTTCAAGTTACACTAAAGCATCCCATAAGAAATAAAATGGAAAAAAAAACTATACTCTCATCTTTCCTACTTTAACAGATGAGCATATTAAGGTTTGGCAGTAATTAAAAAGGAAAAAGGAGATATAAATATATCACATGATTCTTTTGGGCTACATTTATTAAGGTACACTTTGTTTCACTAAGATTAAACTTTCTCTAGAGGTGATGTGATATTTTATTCCCTGATCCAAAATATGTCACTATAAAGAATTTTTTTAATTTGCCATAAACTTTCCTTAATTCCATTTTTCTAGTAATAATGTTTTATTTCATGCTTTAAAACTCCTCCCTTTTGCTTATGCACTTCTACCACTCTATTTATATGCAATTGTCATATTTTACCATATTTAGGTGTTATTAACGACCAAGACACACACCACTGTCATCAACCATGTTTACTCTGGGGACTCATTTGCTTTAGGTTTGTCATTTTTTTCCTATTTTTCCATTGATTTATTCTGTGTAAGGTAATTTGTGATACCCCTCCTTCAAAGAACTAGGAAATATATGTATTATTTGTATCTATTAAATATGTACTATTACTTTTAGTTTACTGATATATTTTACACATATAATGAGGACAAATGAGATCACAGATGGGAAATGTTATGTATTTCTTAGAAGAGCCTACAAAAATTTAATATAATACACAGCCTGGGACACACTACTCAAGAGAGCATTTGATTACTGATCAGAGAACCATTGATATAGAGTTGGAAGGCACTTCAGAGGTCATTTAGGACAAATTAGTTCTTTTATAAATGGAGAAACAGAGGTTATGGCATTTTCCCAAGACATTTTTTTTCTTCAGGTGGGAATTTGAATCTAATAGACAATGCTTAAAACTCCACCAATCTGCACTGTAATCTGCTATCCTTGTACAGGAGGGGTAAGAGACACAGAGAAATATAACATTTATTTCATTGATAAAATGATGCCATGAGATCATGTTCTTTCTTATAGGAATTTATTCTCCCTGATGCTTCACCTAGAAATTTTAATATAATATATCTGAGAAAGGAAAGAGCTATGTGGAATTTAGACTCTTGAATACTGATAATGTTTCCTAGAGGGAAATGACTTTGTACCTTTCTTCCTCACTCTTTTTGCTTTCTCTCTAATCTCTCAATTATTCAGTTCAATGCTATCTTTGTCTCTTCTCCTTTTTTGTATATAACTGTTTAGCATTAGAAAGACATTCTTCACTTCTTTCCCTCCTCCCTCCCTACCATTCTTCCTTCCATCTTCCCTCCCTCCCCTCCTTCCTTCCTTCCTTCCTTCTTTC
>JAQQSW010007733.1:0-13631 GCA_028646575.1 Pseudocheirus occidentalis
ATTGCCCTGAGGAGTGGACAAGGACCTGGGAGCTGTTTACCTCTGAGGACTGGATGAGAACCTGGCAGCTGTCTGCTTCTGAATCCGGGTGACTGTTTGGTGGATTCAGGAGGGAGCTGGAACCATGGACGGGGATGCAGGGAATCAGAGACCACAAGATGAAGAAAAGGCCTCCCCTTGGATAAAACTGAGGTTTGCTGGACACCAAGGGGTGGGAGGGTTTGTGTAGTTTTCTAATGACTGTAGTAGTGATTAATGATAGTAATCAGGAAGCTAGATTAGTGACTGATTAAGTTAATGGTTGCCCCACGAGTGGAAGATTAATATATTGTGAATTGATTAAATGAATGATTAAGTGAGAAGGGTTTCCTCCTTAGGGAAACAAGGTGATTATTCTTTTGTTCCTTGTTCTAAATATTGTGGCCACTATTACTGTGTAATCCGAACTTTAAAAGCTGTTCACAGTAGCATTCTTTTGGGAATCTCCTGGTGCATGGCATTACAAAAGGTCTTTTATGTCATGCTGACATCTTTTCCAATGAGAATTAGACTATCAATAATAACATTTATGTCACTCTTGAGATTTGTAAGACAATATACATGATCTCATGAGCCATACAAGTCCAAGAGGTATGATTATCCCCATTTCACAGATGAAGAAACTAAGGCTCAGTGACTTGATTATGATTACTGTTAGAAATGTCTAAAATTGTATTTGAGCCCATATCTCTCATCATTCCAAGGTCTGTGGCGTTTCCATTAGCCACACCGCTGTAATGCCAAGCACAATCAGCTTCAAGGTTCTGATTACAAGCATAGTAAATTCCATCTTTATTCAGTGACAGATTAAAGCAAAACATTCACACAATAGACAAAATCAAAATACAAGAGTAACTCAATCATTTAGTAAGTCCTCAATTACAGATTAGTTTCCAGTCATAAACAAAGTACATTCATTTGGTCAGTCACAAAGTACAAAGGTCAAAAGTTTTCCACCCTTGGATCACAACTGAATTACAGTAATATCCATCACCACCAAGCACCCTCTCAAGGGGCAGGGGAAAGCATAAAAGCCATCCACCCCTAGGTCACAACTAGGTTACAATATCATCACAGCAGTCAATACCCACAGAGAGGTCTTTTCTCCATCTTGACCCGAGGCAAGTTCTCAGCAATTTCTGTTCCTGGGAAGACAGCTTAACAGAGCTACAATAACAAACACAGATTGACGGCCTCCTCATCAACTTATTCTCTGCCTGTGAAATCAACCTAGACCCAACAACAAGGTCTGAGAAATCAGCACAGATCATCAGTACAGTCCCAGGACCCCTGAAAACATCAACAAGACCCTCCTCCAGGATTTCTGTAAACATATAACAAGAAAATCCCCTTTCAGGGCTTCTGAACCAACAGCAAGGTTCCAGGACTTCTGCAACAACAGCAACATCCTCGATCAGCTGACAAATCTGACAAAATAACATGAAAACAGACAGACAAAGTACTGGCCCCACAGGCATGCTTTCCTCTCAGTTCTCTTCTCATTTCTCAGGAGTTCTCAATTCTCAATTCAGTCCTCAGTTTTCATTTCTGTCTCTCCAGCAGTGGCAGCGCAGCCTCCAGATCCTAGCTCCCAGAAGTTCTGACCTCTCTCAGCTTGCGTTTCTCCCTGTTCCATCCCTTCCTGTTAACATCAACAAGTTCAAGTGTCATGGGAGATCTTCAAATCGCATTACCATCACAACTGCCTCCATTCCCACCTCCTTTGTTTTCATGTATTTCTGAGTACTGTGGTTTTATTGTCTTTGTACTTTTCTGATTAGACTAGTTCCTCAGTTGCTTTCTAGTCCCAGTATTTCACAGCTGCTTTGACTGTCAGTTGTCTGGGTGGCATGGTTTAGTTCATTATTATGCCTTTTATATAGACTACTTAGTAACTGGTGCAGCAACATTGGTTTATGATTTGTATTAATATATCAATCATACCTCACTTAGTCATTTTAAAATTATTGGGTAAATCTTACTGTAATTCATTTTTGCTTTGATTTGAAATATAGGTTAAGGATGGCTTTGAAAATATTTCAGCTGAATTGGCAAAGAAAAGTCATGCTCTGGCCCAGGCTCAGGAAAAAAAAAAAGAATCATCTGCTTTAATTCAAGATCTGACCTCAATGGTAAAAGAACAGAAAGCAAGAATTGCAGAAGTTTCCAAGGCAAAATTGGAAACAACGACAAATTTAAAGGTAAGGTAGTGACATTTTCTTTCTTTTTTCATACAGGTTGGGGGAAACTTTTAGAAATAACATCAAATTTAAAGTTAAAATGGTAACATTTTCTTTCTGCTTTCATACAAGTTTGAGTAAACATCATTTTAAAAAAAGTTCTGACTTTTTCTCCCCTCAACTTAATACTTTGCATTTAAAAGTTTGCTTTATTTACTTTGCCTACATTTCAAAATAACATATCCTAGGGGTTTTCATGGGTTTTTCCCACCAGATAACACTGGAAATAGAGATTCATTTATATACCTGCTTGCTGAAAAAATTACTTATTGATTTTTATAGATGAATGTGTTCTTTTAGTATACTAAAATAAAAGGCATACTAAAGAAATAACCAATTATCCAACACTTTTGACAACCTTCAAAGACTATACTTAGTTTAAAAATTGAACTTTTTTGAATTGTGAAAATGTTTTTAGAATCTTTCCTTTGTGTTATTTTTAGTATTTTATGCACAAACAAAATCAATGCAGCTAAGAGTAGGACAGTGGTTAACTGGGAGGAGTGATAATTATTGCAGTATGTTTCTCTGATAAGTCTCATTTTTGAGATATATAAGAAACTAATTAAAATTTGTAAGAGTAAGAGCCATTTATCAGTTAATAAATGGTCAAAGGATATGCATAGGTGGTTCCCAAGTGATGAAATCCTTGCTATCAGTGACCATATGAAAAAATGTTTCAGATCATTAATAGAAAAGTGCAAATTTAAAGCAACTCTGCGCTTTCACCTCAGGCTCATCAGATTAGCAAACATGACCAAAAAGGAAAATGATAGATGTTGGACAGACTATGGGAAAACAGGAATATTAATATGCTGTTGGTAAAGCTGTGAATTGGTCTAACTATTCTGGAAAGCAGTTTGAAACTATAGTCTAAAAGTTACTACACTGCATCCCCTTTGACCGAGTGATACCCTTAACTTGACATTTACCCCCAAAAAGATTAAAGAAAGGAAAAGCACTCATATGTAAAAAATATGTATATCTCTTTTTGTGGTGGCAAAGAACTGGAAACTAAGGAATGCCCATCATTTGGGAAATGACTGGATGGTTGTTATCTGAATGTACTAAAATAATATGTCATTAGAATTGCTGATTTCAGGAGAAACCTGGGAAGACTGGTATCAGCTGATGCAGAGTGAAGTAAGTAGAACCAGGAGAATAGCATATGCAATTTTAACAACATTGTAAAGACATAACAACTTTGAAACACTTAAGATCTCTAAGTAATGCAATGAAAACCATGATTCCAGAGTACCAACAATGATAATGATAAGCAATGTTCCTAACAAAGAAAAGATGAACTCAGGATACAAACTGAGACTTACATTTTAGACATTACCAATGTAGAAATGGCTTTTTCTTGATTATGCATGTTTGTTATAAGGATTTTTGCTTTTTTTTTTTTTTCCCCTGGAGAGTAGGGAGAGAAGATGGTGGGAAGGAGGAAAGTGAATGCCTGGTAATTGGAAAAAATTTAGATGTTTTATGTATACAGAATCGAATTCGTACCCTTGAAACCATGATTGAGGAGGACAAACAGAAGAGTGTTGAAATAGAACTTCTCAAGCAGGAAAAATCACAGCTTATTTCTCAACTCTCAGCCCAGGAATCAGTAATTGATGGTTTAAAAGCAGAAAGAAAAATATGGGGAGAGGAGCTGGCACAACGAGGTAAAAATTCAGTTTTTGAAAAGGAAAATAGCAAGAATATGTTTTTTAGTTCTAAATCAAAGGAGAAAATTTATTTTGTTACCAATTAAAAATAGTGATATTTTTAATATTGCTCAAAATATCACAATAATTGAATAATTACACCAGAAAAGTAGAATGTTGGGTTTTATTGGCATAAACTATGTGTTACAGGATCTAAAAAGTAGGAACCTTGATTGATTCATCAGAATTACAAAATTTCCCTTTCTGTTCTTAATCTCCTATCCTTCCACCTTTGCTATTGTCTCAGTCTTCTTGATATTATATTATTTGTACAACATAATCTGTTCTGTAACAGATTTATAGAATATATTCTATTCTAATTGCATCCTCCCAGTCTGTGCTGTCTCCCTGTTCTCACAGTTCATCATTCCTGTTATGGCTTCACTAAAGTCATTCATTCAACAAGTATTTATTAAAACTGTTGTGTACTAGGCACTCACCTGTGCACAGAGGATACAAGAACTGAAAGTCAAATAGTCTTAATGCATTTAAGAGCTTATTTAATTCTGCTTTGCAGCTTTGACCCTGTAGTTAGCCATTTTAACATGTGATGTGGTCAGTGTGGGAATTTCTTTTACTTAACAATGCATATTTGTTACAGAGGCTTATTTTGTTACTCTCTTTTAATGATGGGGAAGAGAAAGAAAAAATACCTATTCATTGAAAAATTAATATTTAAAGCTATTTAAAAAGACTGTGAAAAGAAAATAAGCAAATACTAGCTCAAATGCCACTTTCTGCTTGAGAAGACTTCTGATTCTTTCAGTTACTAGTATCCTCAAATTTTTTTATATTTACTTATATTTTCATTCAACAAAATATAAGCTCCTAAGGTTGGCAACATTTATGTTTTTGTATTCCAGCACCGAGCACAATGCCTGATATTTAGTTGGTGTTTAATACTTATTGATTGATTGATTAAAGCTTAAAAGTATAGTACAGTGCCATTCAATTGCCAGTTGAATTTATTATGTAAATTTTTAAAGTCATTTTGATTGTGCTGCATATTCCAGTCTAGCACTTCTTAAATATCTAAAGTTTATGACACTGTATATTCACTCAGATTTGGAGGTTTTAAAAACAGCCCTGTAAGTAATTAAAAGAAAAACATTTTGGGGTTTGTTTTTTTTTTCCACAATGAAGTATAGTAATTTCTTTTTTTTTTTTTTTTTTTTTTTTTTGGTTTTGCAGGGGGGAAAGACAGGGCAGTTGGGGTTAAGTGACTTGCCCAAGGTCACATGGCTAGTAAGTGTTAAGTGCCTTAGGCTGGATTTGAACTCAGGTCCTCCTGACTCCAGGGCTGGTGCTGTATTTCCTGCACCACCTAGCCACCCCAATTTCTTTTATTCAGAGCTAGTTCTTCTTTAAAAACAATTTCCTACAATTTAAAAAATTTGTTTGAAATATATTGATGCGTTACATTTTAATAATGTTTACATTTTTTTATTTAGGAGCATCTCTGGCCCAAGATCATGGAAAATTGGAGGCAAAAATTGAAGTTTTAACTACAGAGAATGAATCGCTTCGGAAGCTAAGTGAACGTGACAGTGATTCTTTAAAAATTAAGGTCAAAATTATAGAAGACCAAACTGAAACCATTAGAAAATTAAAAGAAGTGAGTTTGCCATCATATTTAATATTCAGAACTTTTTTCCCATAAGAAAGAAGTTGATGGTAGATTTGGCAAACGTATAATAACTGCTATGAGTTAGACAGAATTTTATTATCTAGAAGTAATTTTAGAATTTTTTTGTATGCTATACTTTTGTGACAGGTTACATGTCCATATCACATTTTACTTATTCTTTGTTTAGCTACCAGTTCTATATTTTCTTATTTTTAACTTTCTAAAGTTAACTTTTCATGGACACATGAGAACTAGCCAATTCTTTTTTCCTACCATTTGTGAAGTAGCCTTTTGTAAACAGTGAGCTCTCTTTCTTTTTAAACTAACCTTTTTTTAAAAGGCTTTTTTGTGTATCTTTTTATAATTCAGTGTTCCAAGCCACCCCCTTGTCCTCAGTTTTAAATATATTGAATTAATTCAGACAGTTGAAATTAATTCAGCCTAAGCCTCAAATATTCTCTTTCCCTCCATTCTACCTCCTATTCATTCAATTCATTTCAGTTCTAGTTTTTTCCAGAGTAAATAACAATTATAATCTTTAAAACAATCTAACTATAAACTAGGTACTGGGATGGATTCATAATAAATTCTCTATATTGTTTATCAATCCTTCTTACCTCTTCCAATACAGATTCTCCTGTACGGAGACCCCAAAGACTTGGGAGTTCAGTTGATCATTTTTAAAACATATTTTTATTTATTTCATTGAATATTTCCTAATTAAATGTAAAAAACATTAACATTAATTTTTAAAATTTTTAAATTATAGATTCTCTGTCTTCCAACTGTCCTTCCCCTACTCCTTGAGAAGGCAAGCAATATGATATAGACTATTCATGTGAAATTTTGCAAAACATTTACATATTAGCTATGTTGCAGCACACACACACACACACACACACACACACACACACACTCACCCCTAGAAAAATAAAGTAGAAATATAGTAGAAAAAGTTGCTTCATTCTGCACAGCGTTTATCAGTTCTCTTTCTGGAGGTAGATAGCAATTTTTCATCATACATACTTTGAAATCAACTTAGAGCACTATATTGCTCATTGTAGCTAAGTCTTTCACAGTTGATCATCATAAAAATATTGCTGTTACTGTGTCTAACATTCTCCTGGTTCTGCTCACTTCACTTTGTATCAGTTCATATAAGTATTCCCAAGTTTTCCGAAAGCATGCTTCTCGTTATTTCTTGCAGCACGATAGTTTCCTATCACAATTATATAGCCCAGCTTGTTCAGCCATTCCCCAGCTGATGGGCATCCCCTCATTTTCTTATTCTTTGCTAATACTAAAAGAGCTTCCATATATATTTTTGTATAAATACTGTAGGTCCTTTTCCCTTTTCTTTGATCTCTTTGGGATACAGATCCAGTAGTGATATTGCTGGGTCAAATAGTATGCACAATTTTATAGCCCTTTGGGCATAGTTCCAGATTGTTCTCCAGAATGGTTGAACTGGTTCACATTTCCACCAGCAGTACATTAGTGTCCCAATTTTGCCACATCCTTTCCAGCATTTGTCATTTTCCTGTTTTGTCATCTTAGCCAATCTGACTGGTGAGCTGTGGTACCTCAAAGTTGTTTTGATTTGCATTTCTTGAATCAGGAGTGATTTAGAGCATTTTTTCATATGCTTATAGATATCTTTAATTTCTACCTCTGAGAATTGCCTGTTCATATCGTTTGACCATTTATCAACTGGGGAATGACTTGTATTCTTATAGATTTTGCTTAATTCTCTGTATGTTTTAGAAATGAGGCCTTTATCAGAGACACTGTTATAAAAATTCTTTCCCAGTTTCCCACTTCCCTTTTACTCTTGATTACATTGGCTTTGTTTGTACAGAAACTTTTCGATTTTATCCGTTTTACATTTTATAATGCTCTCTAACTCTTCTTTGGTCATAATCATGTCAGTTTTTTCCAATGAGATATTTCACCTTTTCTTCTCTTCTCTTTTTTTTCATTCTTCTTACTTTATCATTTTTTGATGTTTCATGGAGTCATTCTACTTGCCCAGTTTTAATTTTTAAGGAATTAGTTTCATCAATGAAGTTTTGTACCTTCTTTTCCTTTTGACGTATTCTGTTTTTTTTCTTTTTTCTTTTCTTTCCTTCCTTCCTTCCTTCCTTCCTTCCTTCCTTCCTTCCTTCCTTCCTTCCTTCCGGGGAAAGGCAGGGCAATTGGGGTTAAGTGACTTGCCCAAGGAGACATGGCTAATAACTGTTAGGTGTCTGAGGCTGAATGTGAACTCAGGTCCTCCTGACTCCAGGGCCAGTATTCTATTCACTGAGGTACTTTGCTGCCTGTTCTGTGTATTTTTAGTGCCTCTTTTACCATGCTATCAATTGTCCTTTCATAATTTTCTTCCTTCACTTTCATTTCTTTACCTAATGTTTCCTATACCATTCTTATCTGAGTTTGAACATCATTTTTTAACTCCTCTAGGCATTTTTTATGAGCTAGTGTCCAATTTATATTTTTCTTTGATTGTAATTATATTGACTTCATTATCTTCTTCTGAGTTTGTCTCTTGATCTTCCTAGTCACCATAGTGGCTTTTTATGGTCAGGATCTTTATTTATTTATTTGTTTGTTTTTGCTACTTTTTCAACCCCATTTCTTGGCTTTGAATTTTATGTTAAAGTTGGGCTCTGTTCCATGCATGGTGGGTGGAGTTGCAGTGTCTCAAGCTTCATGCTTTTTCATACTGTTGTTTTCAAAGCTAGTTGTTCTGGGGCTTTGGAAGTTTTTGGTGCTTCCAAAGTGGTGTTTTCTGGGGCGAAATGTGGTCACTGGTCTCTTGGTCTGCACTGTGGTCCTTCCCTAGGAAGCCCCTGATCCCTTGGGATTAGAAATGATACTGCTCTTCAGGGCCCTTGTTCCCTCATTTTCTTTGTGTTCAAAATGCTTCTTTCCACTCTTGAACTGTGATTGAAAAATGAATATAGGCAATGGTGCTGCCAAATAACCTCCAGTCTTATGTCCAGTACTAGCACAGTTCCTACGTATCCTTATAATTTCTGCCTTGAGAGCTCCTGAAGCTGCTGCTTCCCTACCTAGTCCCACCACTGATTTTGCATCCACATGGTCTGTGGGTTAGCCTCAATCCGTATAACAGATCACTCTTTTCAACCTCCTAAGTTTCTTGGGTTGGAAAAATGTTCCTGCCTGATCTTTTGTTGTCTCTGCCACTCCAGAATTCTATTTGTTTAAAAGTTGTTTCAAAAGGAATTTTGGGAGAGCTTGGCAGAGTTCTTCTTCTACTGGACATCTTAACTCCATGCCTCAGTAGATATTCATAATAGATTTAGAAGATAATTACACTCTGTATTACAATAGGGTTCATGTTGCATCAAAAATGATAGAAATCTATGCTCTATGGATCATGTTTATATGTTCTCATGGGAGCTAAGGGGAGAGTTGGAAATAGAAAAGTATTATCTAGTAGGTTTTAATAACAGTCTTTGTAGTTAACTTTTTTTTGACACAGTTCTAGTGTTAGGTGAAGAAAAGGGAAGTAATTAGCAGAAGCAGATGAAGTCCTTACCTGACCAATAGGGAATGCATTTTCCTTGTGTTCACTTCAAATGATGCACAATAGGATAGTAGCAGTAGTTCCTATGTTTTCCTTTGTTGATAATATGAGGTAGGAAGCATCAGTGTTCACCATCTGTCTCTCAGTTTGCTATATTATCAAGTATCCAGCATCTTGAACACTGAAGCCCTCTCTTCCTTTTTATAAAGCAATTGTAAACCACTACCAACACCACCACCATCCCAAGCTTTCTTTAGCAGAGATTTAGAACATATGAATCTATTTTTATTTTTATTCATAGCTCACATGTATCTATAACCTTTTTTAGAATGAACTATCATATATTTAGTTTATTTTTTTAACTCCCCCACTTTCTAAAACTTCTGCATAATGTATATTTCTTAATTTTATACTTAATCTAAGTTAATTTTGCATGAGGGATTACATTTTATTATTTTCATCATACTAGACTATTCAACACAGGATTCTATCAAGATCCTACAGTTTATTTTAAAAAACAAATGCATAATTTTCATAATTGATCGCTTAGAGAAATAATAAAAAATATAAAAGAAAAATTCTTGATAAGGCTTGTTCACATTTAATATAAATAAATATTGGTTATTTGCATTTTTATAATTTTCACAGTAAATGTTTTCTTAAATGCCTTATACAGTAAATTTCCAAATTTTTTTTTTAACTTTTGAGATAATCTTTTTTCTTACATCATTACCGTGTAAAATAGCAAAACAATAGGGGTGACTAGGTGGTGTCGTGAATAGAGCACCAGCCCTGGAGTCAGGAGGACCTGAGTTCAAATCTGGCCTCAGACACTTAACACAAAACTAGCCATGTGACCTTGGGCAAGTCACTTAACTTCAATTGCCTTACCTTCTTCCCTTCAAAAAGAAAAAAAAGTTTAAATTAAATTTAAAAAATTAAAATAAAAATAAAATAGCAAAAACAAAGATATTAAGGGACAGTAAAAATAAGCAAGGTATTGATTTTTCTGCAAAGTGCTTACAGGAAAGAGATGAACATATTAGAAAGTTACGAGAAGAAACCATTGAAATGCAAAAAAATACTCAAGAACAGCTTGATGAAAAAGCTGTACAACTAGAGGAGCTAATGGAGAAACTGGAGTGGAGCTGTGAGAGAAAAGAGGACCTAAAACAGCAGTTGAAAGAAAAGGAGGCAGAACTTGAGGAAATTGGGAAAGCCTACAGGTATGAGACAATATCATCATCATCATCATTATCATAGTTAGCACCAACTATGGACCCGGCATTGTGCTCATAAGCACGTTACAAATATTTGCTCATTTAATCCTGGGAAATAGGTGTTATTGTTATTATTATTTCTGTTTTACAGATGAAGAAAGTAAGGCAAACAGAGGCTAAATGACTTTTGCCTAAGTCACACAGCTAGTACATACCTGTGGCTGGATTTGGGATTCAGGCTTTCCTGGCACCAGACCCAGCACTCTACCTACTTCACTACCTTGCTGCCTTCTAAATGGATGAAAAGCTATTAGGGTACATTAAACTGACACGAACATTTCTTTCTAAAACCTTTTAACTTTCATTTCAGTGCAATTAATAAGAAGTGGCAAGATAAAGGAGAGCTACTGAGTGGTCTTGAGGCACAAGTTAAACAAATGAAAGAAAAATTTGAAACCAAGGAAAAGAAACTCATTGAAGAAAGAGACAAAAGTCTTCAAAATCAAAAGTAAAATGTAGTTTTAAATAACCCTTGGAATTTTGGGTGCTTAGAAGTAGACATCTATGTGTGTAGAAAAATGTCCTTTTAGAAAACAATAAGTAAAGCCACCAAAGAAAAAGACTAATCTGTATGTGCTTCCTATAGGGTTACAATGGAAAGGCTTCATTCTATGGATGATAATTTTAGAAAGCAACTTGAATCAATGGTTGCAGCCCATCAGGCAGAGCTGCTACGGCTGACAAATGAAAAGCAAGATCAGATTAATGCTGCAAATGAAAAGGTAATATTGATAAAGACATCCTTTAACTTCAGTGTCCAGCGTTCAACTATAACATTTTATAGTTAAGTGGAGTAACTGATACAATTATGGTAGAAAGGAAAAAAGGGCAGATTTGAAGACTGTGAATGTAAAGAATAATGTCTACAAGTTCCAAACAGGTGCTGGTAACACTTAGCTCAGTGAGAGGTGCTGCTTAGGAGACCATTTACTAACTTCTTATCTTAATATGGACCTACTAGTGTACCACATTCTACAACTGAGCATTATATCCTTAGGCATAACCAGCTATTTCACAAGAATGTGTTTGGTAAGAGACTGTTGATGGATTAGCACACCCTATCATTGCTCTTCAGAAAAAACTGCTCAAAGGAAGTGCCTTTCTGATGAAGCATCATAGGCATCTTCTTAATCTATTTATTTATAGTGACAATTTGGAAAAGAGGAAGTTGAGGAGAGGCCAACAATAAAGTCTGATTTTCCTTATTAATTTTGAAATAGTAATGAGAAATTCAAGTATTTATATCAGTATGACAGTTGGAGATTCAGAATTAAAAACTGGAAAAGGTGTCAGAAATAGAAAGGCAAATCAGTTGCAGAGTAAAGGTAATCCTTAAAGTTGTAGGACTAGGTAGTATCACTTGGGAAATGTGCAGAAAAAAGAGAAAGAGAGCTACCACCTAAATTGAGTAAGGTAGGTGGTGTAATTTACTGTTATTTGACTTCAGAATGTGGTTCTCAAATTCAATTCAGCAAATATTTATTGAATATATGTTACACACTTAACACTCTTTTGTGTTCTGTGAGGAAATTATAAACCAATCCAAACCAAAATAACCCTAGCATAAGAGAGCCCTATCCAGCAAGGAGCAGTTGGTCTAGTTAAGGAGGCAGGTAAAGCATTCAGTCATGAAAATAAAATAATACCAAAAATAGTACCAAGGGGAATAATAAGAGGTGGAAGAAATCTAGGTTTTAGTTCATAGATTCAGAGCTAAAGAGTGCCTCTTCATTTTACAAAAGGGGAAGCTGAACCCAGAGAGGTTAAGTGACAGCTTAAATCACACAGCTAGTAAGAAGCAAAACCAGAACTTGAACCCAGCTTGTTTTATACTCCAAGCCAATGCTTTTTTCCCTGCATCTGTTCTTTGAACAAGAGGAATGTTATGGAGACCAGCAGATGAGATTCAAGGTAGGAGAAACGGAATGAGTAAAGATGCAGGGACAGTTGTTATAGAGAACTTGTTCTTGGGACACTGAGTAGACAACTGACTGGAATTGGGGATTGTCCATAGGGAGTGAAATGAGGTAGAATTGGATAAAAATTGTGCTTCTCATAGAATTAGTGATCTTAGAAATTATCCCGCCCAGTGGAATCAAACTGAAGTAGAAATGGAACCTAGTGAATGTCTTAGTGACTTAGAAAACCACAAATTATCATTATGTTGTGTGCTATTTTTATTTATTTTGTTAAACATTTCCCAATTACATTTTAATGTGGTTTCCTTAACTCTCTAGAGTTTGACACCTCTGATCTAGTCCAATTTTCTCATTTTATACATTAGGGAATTGAGGCTGGGTCAGGTAAAGTAACTTTACCATGAGTCCACAGCCATTTAGTCATCAAGCTAGAACAGGATCCTAGGTCTCTGGATTCCAAGGCTCATTTCAGCAAACCACATTTCTTTTCTTTTTTGGAAAGGGGGGGCCAGATTTAGGAGGACTTTGGAAACCAGACAAGAGAACTTGAAACTCTGAGGAAAGGGAGAGTTACTAAATGTTTGTGAGCAGAAGAACATGATGAACATTTTATTTTGAGACAAATTAAGCTATCAGCAACGTATAGTATACGGAAAGTAGCTAGGTGGCCCAGAGGAAAGAACACTGGACCTGGAGTCAAGAAGACTTGAGTTCAAATGCAGCCTCAGACGCTTATTATTTCTATAACCCTGCTCAAGGCACTTTGCCTGTGTTTTCTCCTCTATAAAATGAGACAATAAAGCAGTCAACCTCCTAGGCTTGTTGTGAGGATAAAATGAGATAATAAGTGTAAATCACTTTGCAAACCTAACGTATTCTATAAATGCTGTTGTTGGGATAATGTAAGCATTATTCACAACAACAGCTCACATTTATATATTACTTTAAGGTTTAAAAAGTATTTTAACTTTATCACCTCATTTGATGCTCACAACAACCCTAGGAGGTAAGCGCTATTATTATCTCATTTTGTAGATGAAGAAACTAGAGCTTGTCAGTTCTGAGGTACTTACCCAGGGTCACACAGTTGTTAAGTGTTAGAGGCAGAATTCAAGCCCAGTTCCTATTTCCAAGGGTGGTATTTATGTGCTGTGCCAATGCTATCTTTTCATTAATGAATTAATGAAAAATCATGTCTTAAGCATTTATTATGTGCCACATTCTTTGCTAAGCTTCGAGGATATATACACAAAAGAAAGAC
>JAQQSW010007734.1:0-13631 GCA_028646575.1 Pseudocheirus occidentalis
CAGGAAAAGGTGCAAGCTCCCAGTGGTGTCTGTCTTTTAGCTTTATTTCTTCTGGCTTGATAAATGAGGAGATTGCCCCAGGTGCTTCCAATCCACTCTCCTCTCAACTCCAGCTGTGGCTTCTCCTAACCACCCTGGGGCCAGGCCTCAGTTTTGGGCTGGGCTGGCTTTGGCTCCCAGTCTGCTGGGATGAGCCCCTCCCTGTTCAGGTGTGAATTACTCCCAAGGAGTTAACTGGAAGTAAGGAGCTAAGCCTTTGAGGTGCTAAGTGCCTTCAGTAGGTGCCAATAGAAAGGGGCATGGAAGATCTTCTGATTTCATTAACATTACAATGGGCTAGATGAGCTTCATTGTCCAGTTCTCAATCTAAGATCATATAATGCAAGAGGTTTACCTTGTGGCGTTAACCACCCAGTTGAGATAAGAAGGTATACATTTGTAAGCAGCATGATTAAGGAGGTGACATGACTATTAAGTCATGTTTTGGAACAGAGGAGGAACGTGGAAGGGAGATCCAGGGTTCGGCTAGGCATAAGCAAAGGGAACAAAGGATTCAGGAGTAGAGGACAGGATAAAATTGAACTGGTTAAGATTGAGAAGGGAAGAAAATGGAGCCAGCATAGCAGCAATAGCCCAGAAGAGCACTGAGGGGTGTGGAAGCTCCCGCAGTATGAATGGGTCTAGGAGTAGTGAAGCATGGGGAGAGGTGGAACTATAAGGGGTTATAGTTGTATAGAAGAACTGAGTTCTTGAACAAGGATGTAGAACAATGAAGGGAATTGGTAAGGTCGAGGGTATGAACTTTAATATGAGTCACTAAGATTAAGTATATGGAAACATGGGAGCTGAAGAGCTTGAATAATTGGGAGGCCAGGATGTTTCAGTTCATAAAAACATGTACGTTGAAGTCCCTTGATATAAGGGATTTGTCAAGGTAGAGGGGAAGAACATGAACCAGGTGCTGGACTTGAGATAGCAAGAAGTATGTCTTGGGTGCTGGAGCCATAAGGCCCTGGATAAAATGATCCAGATGGATAGAATGGGCCTAAAAGGAAGAAAGGTTGCTTAGTGATGGCCAAGAAGGAAAATAAGGACATGGTAATGGCAAGCAAGGAAAATGCCCATTCCTTCTCTTGAGGAGGCACAGTCATAGAACTGGAAGGCTATTAGAGGCTATGAGGCCTAACCTCGAATCTGTAAGATGGAGGATGAAGGGACTGACCCGCTGAGGTTGTTACTTGTCCAGGGATTTGAACATAGGTCTTCATGACTCAGTACCTACTTTTCTCTCCAAGATGGTGCATCTAGCATTGGGATAAAGGGATCATGTTCTATGATGTTGAAAGGTAAAAAACCATGGATGCTTGGAGTCAATGTATCTATCTCTGATTTTATGAGTCTAGGAACTAACTCTACTGAATGTAGCTCATACTATAATTATGACTCATCCATAACTTATAGTCTTTGGGAGTTGCTTGAAGTTCAGAAAATTTAATTGACTTCCCCATATTCATACAGCTGATAAGTACAAGATGGAGGATTTGAATTCAGGACTTCCTAACTTTAAGGTATGCCTCTTGGTGACTGACTCTTGAAATATATTAATATTAAGAATCAGTTGACCTGATTCTTCTGATTCCAACCTTTTTCGGCCTTAGCTATCTGTCACAGAGTGAGATTATAGATTGTTGCTCATCCTTCATTCTAAAAGCGGGCCAGTGACATCAAGAGGGTAATATCTTGACTTGAGAGTGAGTTGGTAATGGTTCTGAATGTAATGCGAGACCTTGCCCTTTTTAGGATAAGATCTTTCCTGGGTCACAGCTTGTGTGAGGCAACACCCATTCAGTAGTTAAAGGCTAGGTAAGAACTGAGGCAAAAATGGCCTGGTTTGTCTTCTCAAAAGAATTAATTTGGGATGGGGGAGACCCTCAGCATCTCTGGTCAGAACAGAAAGAGACCTTAGACTTCATCTAGCCCAAATAAATATTTCATTTTTGCAGATAAGGAAACTGAGTGTGTGTGTGTGTGTGTGCGTGAGAGAGAGAGAGAGAGAGAGAGATAGTGTGTTTGTGAATGTGTGCACGTGTGCATGCATGTGTTCCTTTTGATACCAGACAGGGATTACTCTCTTTAATGTAAGAGGCTGTGCCAGATGACTTTTTCTTTCTTTTTGGAGAGGGAAGGCAGGGCAATTGGGGTTAAGTGACTTGCCCAAGGTCACATGGCTAGTAAATGTTAAGTATCAGAGACTGAATTTGAACTCAGGTCTTCCTGACCACCAGTATTCAGGAATCAAATCCAAAATATATTCTTAAGTATCAACATAATGTCTTTCTCTCTAGCCAAGGTCGGCTGAGGGAAGGTTTTGATGTGCTTTGCCACAGTCAGGGACAAAGGAATGTCCAAGCAGGCCCTACAAGAGGAAATTTCTTGGGAGGTTTCCTAGTGATGCTGGTGCAGTGTGTGTGTGTGTGTGTGTGTGTGTGTGTGTGTGTGTGTGTGTGAGAGAGAGAGAGAGAGAGAGAGAGAGAGAGAGAGAGAGAATGGGGTTAAGTGAGAGTTGCTAGCATTAGAAAAGATACAGAGTCTCATTTTAGGAAATAGGAGACATTAAATATAGAACAAAGTCTGCAGTTTGAATAAAAGCTCAAAGGGATCCTGCTAGAAAAGTCCTGCAAGATCATCCAAGTCCTGCTCCTCTCTATGAAGTTTGTCTGTTGTATGATCATGATCAAGCCACTTTCTGAACCTGCTTCTCCTCCTGTAAAGGGGCAATAAGACCATTTGCACGTCCTTCTTAGCATTGTTATAGAAAAAATACCTTGTAACCTTATTGTAATAAATGAACTAATTTGTTCATTTATTATTCATGGGAAGATACTAGATATATTTTCCAGAGAAGGGAAATAATTTGCCTAAGGTCCTGCAGCTAGTTGATGGCAGAGCAAAGATAATTGATATACTCATTTCAGTATTTCAAGGCAATCAGAGTTTGTGGGTGCTGCCACTTCCTCTGGTGACTCGGATTTCAGCTTTTCTGCAACATAGTACATGGTATTCAAGAGTTGCTATGATCATATAGTTCATCACCCTGCAGTTAGCTAGATTGGTCCTCAGATAACAACAAATAAGTGACACGTATCCCTTTCAAGTGTGCAAAGCATTCTTTATCTATTTGAGAGCTACACATATCCTATGAGGTAGGTCCTATAGGTATCAATGTTTCCATTTTTCATATGAGTAAACCGAGGCTCAAAGAGGTTAGTGACTGTGCCCAGCCACATAGCTAGTATCTTAGATGTAGGTTTTGAACCCAGACCTTCATGACTGCAAGGCCAGCACTCTGCCTCCTGTGTCACACAACAGAGAGCTTTCACAGGACCTATATTTAAAGTCTTCCTAACTTAGTAGGTTTAGAGGTTTAGAGAACTCCACACCATCAGGAGGTATCAAAGTGAGAAGACAAAAGATCACAGGACCATCAATTTCCAGTAAGAAGGGCCTTTAAAGGTACAACTCTAGGGGCGGCTGGTGGTACAGTGAATAGAGCACCAGCCCTGGAGTCAGGAGGACAAGAGATCAAATCCAGCCTCAGACACTTAACACAGAAAATTAGCTGTGTGACCTTGGACAAGTCACTTAACCCCAATTGCCCTACTCTCCCCCCTCCAAAAAAAGAAAAGAGTGCCACTCCTTCATTTTTCAGATGAAGAAAGAGAGGACAAGGGAAGTTAACTGACTTGCCCAGAGCCACACAGCTAATAAGCACCTGAAATGAGATTCAAACCCAAATCTTCCTGACTCTTAAGTGAAGTTTCTTTTTACTAAACAATGTTTCTTCTCACCTTATATGTATATATAAACATAGATATGCAAATACAGGGTGTCCCAAAAGTCGTGGTTCAGCTTTTTAGTATTCTAGAGCTATCCTACGACTTTGGGGATGCCAAATATATATGTATATATTGTGTGCACATGATAATGCATATGCTCACACGTTATAGCAAAAATATTTCTTTACATTGAAATGCTTCTGAACTACATTTCCATCTCATCAGTTAACTATATTTCCATCTCATCAGTTAATATTGATTACTTGCCTTAGTGGTATGACATAATTATTATTCACCAACCAATGAATCATATTCTTGCCTTTTCCTGAGAATGCTCCCTACCTGATAGGAAAGATCTTCTCATCACGTTCTCTCCATGTGAGACTAGAACACATTGAAATGTTATGGCTGGCAAACAAGAATTCTATTTATTTGCTTACAAATTATTTTTCCCAAGGGAAAAACTCCTGATGTAATAACCATGTATTCAGAGGGCATTCAGAGCAACCCAGGAACAAGCAACAACAAATTATAATCAGTTATAATTACTGCCTACTTAGAAAAAAGTGTTAGTTTTATTATATTGTAGATTCAGGGTAGCACCTGGCTTATTACCAGTCGGGGGAATTAAGACAAATATATATTTTCCTGTCTGCTGATAAGTTTTTCATGGAGTGGTTTGATAGGTAGGCAAGTTTTCGTTCTAGTTCACCACATGTTCTCCCTTCCAGATCTTCTTGGGAATTTGAATGCAAATATCTCTTTTAAGCTAAAGTTTTCCTGTGGTTACTGATACCATCAGATCACTGTCTTATTTTTCCCCCTAGGCTTCTCAGGTTCCAAAGGTACCTTCTGCCTTTAACATAAAGAATGAATTAATGTATAAAATAAGTGAGTGAGTGAGTGAATGAGTGAATAGTTCATTCAAATAATTATAAATCAACTTTTCCAAAGAGGTATGCCAGGTTCTGAGTCCATCAAGAACTTTGGTGGAAGGAGAGTGGAGCTCTACCCATGGAGAACCTGCCCAAATAAGCCCATCAGCAAAATTGGCACAGGAGCACCTGGACTAGGAATCAGAAGATCTGAGTCCTAATGTTGATTCTGCCACCAATTTGCTCAATGCTCTATGTATATGTGTGTGTACACACACATACACATCTATGCCATTTGAGTATGTAGTCATATAGTCATCTGAGCTTTGGTTTCTAGAACATCTCCAAGCTCCCTCCAATTCTGATATCCTATAAAGTCAAAAACAGTGTCATGACACTGTGATCACCATCATATATGCAGTTAATGTTTTGGACCAAAAGGTATCCCATTTCTTTCATCTTGGGGAGTCTTTACTTAGCTTGCTTTGGTTTGATTCCGATGTAGAACCTGAGAATTCTCTGATACAAGTGGGACTTCTGTTTCCTCTAGGGACATTCATTCCCCGTTGCAATGATGAAGGATACTACAAAGCCACCCAGTGTCATGGGAGCACGGGACAGTGCTGGTGTGTGGATAAGTATGGGAATGAGCTGGCCGGTTCTAGGAAGCAAGGAGCTGTGACCTGTGGTGAGTAGTGGCATTAAGCCCCCACCCGACTCCCTGGACATCAGCCAGTTATCACAATTTGAGGGTAATTCAGACACACTACGACTTGCAGTCAGCTTTTAAGTGGAGTTATTTATATTGCATGACCTTGTATTAAGCATCCAATTCTTTAGTTCTTTGCCCCTAAAAATGTTATGAAACAAAAAACAAACATCTTTAGAACTTGATTAGTTTGAAGTGTCACTTATAGGTCTATAGAATGTGTAATAGAAGGCACTCTAAATCTGGAGTGATGGAAGCCTAGATTCAAAGTCTAGCTTTGCCACTTACCTGTGTGACCTTGGACAGGTCACTTAACTCTCTGGCTTTATTTTTTCTCATCTTCAAAAGAAAGGAGTTGGTCCCTAAGCTAACACTTAGAGGTTGTCTGAGGCCTCTTCTAACTCTTTACTCCTGTGATTCTACAGGTTGATCATTTCAAGTGCTAGTATTTTCCTCTCAGTTTGACTGGGAAGTGCTATTTTCCACCTCAAGACAGAGTGAGCCTTCAGGCAGAAGGGTAGCAGGGCAAATACAGAACTTATCAGTGGCACAGAGTATGGCGAGAGAGGCACCTCTAACATGTTTGTGTTTGCTTTGCTTTAAAACATTTTTTTCAGAAGAAGAACAAGAAACCTCAGGAGATTTTGGCAGCGGGGGTGCTGTGGTTCTCCTGGATGATCTGGAAGAAGGGCGCGGAGGGCCACAAAAGGATCAAGACGGGAAGCTGAACGTTCATGTTAGGGCGACAAACGAAGATGATGAAGATGGGGATGATGACAAGGAAGAGGAGGCTGGCTACGTATGGTAGTGCCCTCGGGGCATAGGACGAGTCTTTGGCACAATGTCACAAGTCCGTCACAGCTCAACAGTTGCTTCTGAAACCATTAGGCACAACATGTCTCCTCTCCGCTCTTCTGTTCTGTGCCCTGTGTATAATTTGGAGGCAGCTTCCTTCTTCCTCAAGTGCTCCAATTTTGAGTATGGCTATTTTGGGGGTGTGGATGTTTGGGTTTTGGTTTGTTTTTTCTTTAGGCTAGGGGACAACTGGATTCCCTTAAACACATTCTCATGCTCCTGGCTTCCCTTTCAGGAGGATTTCTGTCAACAATTATGTAGTTTATATGAAATTCTGGCCAGGGAGGGAACCTAGTCCTCCAGATGAGAGAATGAACCCTGTTTTGCTTGTTCACACTGGTAGTTCATTATGGCACTTTTTTTTTGTTTGTTTTTTAGACCTGCTTGCAATGGCTGGCTGCTTTTCTTGTGTACTGAAGATGATATGGGGAAAAAATGAAATGCCTCATTGAACTCTCCCCTCTTGCCTCCACTCCCCCTCCAAAACCCCTGATATTTATCATTAAAAATTGATTCTCCTGTGCATAGCTACTTCTGGCTTTCTAAAAACAATGGCCTTAATTCTGCCAAGAGCCCCTGTGGGGAGCCATTCTCTTTACTGTAGAATGGTTGCCAGATGCCTGTCTCTATATTTATGTATGTATATTTATATCTATATATCTGAGTGTGTGTTTGTGTGTATGTGACACACACACACACACTCATACCCCTATACAGGAAGAGATAGTTGTTTAGAGTCATTGGAGAACACAGTTGAGAAGTAATTAAGATGCCAGCCTGTCCAAACAATTACTATTTCCAGAAGGGAAAAATCTGAAATCTGTGTAGAGACTGTTTTTGCATTAATAGTTGGCACTTGTAACCCGCAGGCTGACGCAGTTTCTTCTCTCAGGCACCAGCAGGGCTGTTGAAAATTTCTTTGATTTTGATAAGCCCCAGACTGCCTAAACAACTTCTCCTGCAGAAGCCATGGAATTCTCACTCAACTCAGCGTCCTAAGCTGTCTCTTTCATATCATCTCACAGACTCCCTTAGGCAACCGTCTTGTTTACTGCCTCCCCTCTTCCTACAATTCCTCCTACAGGGCTTTCCTAAAGCATATTTAATGTTCTCTTGAAAAAAAAAATACAGTATCACAATGTTTCATTAAGAGAAGACAGTCGAAGATTTTGAATTCAGTTTTGCATTTGACCTATTCCTGCAACAAAGGCAAGATCATCTTCTATAAACAGCCTCACATGCCTTTACCAGTGAAGACTTGTGATCCAAAGATATGATTGCAGTCTTCCAAAAAACTTTGCTCTAATTGGACCTAGGGCAGGGCAGAGGTTATCATACCAAGCATCCTCTAGAGACTCTAGCTTCTTATTTAAGGACTGTGGTGGTATGGTTTCACATAGAATGCACTGAGGTTTGATAGGTACTGAAAATATGCCAGTGCCTGACCTCTAGACCCTATGGGAAGGAAACCAGGGGTTAGGGGTGAGAGAGAGAGAGAATTCCACCCATTTTGACCAACCTGCAGCTCATACTGGCTCCTGTATGATCTTAGCATTGGGCTTAAAGATTAAGATTGGAGGCTTAGGACTAGATTAAGCTGATGCTCAACAGTTTTCCGTATAGTGCATTTGAAGAGAAGTGAAATTCTTAGTTGCAGAAAGCTCTAAAGGAGATCATGTCTTCTATATTATAAATATGCAGCCCACAAAATATGCTCCAGGCAGTTTCTTATCACGTTGATGTCTACTTTTTAAAAAAAGGACTAATAAGAAAAATATACTTTTCTCAGTGTCTCAGGTTTCATTTATGCCCCTGCCCTCAGTACTGTTGGCAGTTATTTATCTTTGGCTGCCCATCCCCAGAGGGGTCTGCTCTCTGTAGGACTGATAATGGGTTTCACGCTTTGGCAAAAAAAAATAATAATAAAATAAATCAAAGGATAGTGAATCAAAAGGAAATCTTCATGACATCTTCACAAAACTGGGGTCATAATTAAGGAGTAGAAAAATGATTTAAAGAATAGAATTTTAATCTCTCATTTTTCTTTCTTGAAAAGACACAGATGAGCATAGCTTTATAAAGCTAAAAGTTTCTTCTATGTTACTTTCCTCATCCCAAGAGATTTTTATGAAATTTGTAAATCTCCAGCAGTGGGCAGAAGGGGATTACTGATAACACATGCTTGTTGCAAGCCTTGCAGATCTTCAGCCCATTCAGTTCTTAGAATTGCTCTCTCCCTGCCTTTTGCAGTAGGACTGGTCAAAGGGGTTTGAAAGCCTTTTAAATAAGGTTTTCTTTCCCCCACCAAAGACGTTCTTTCAATATAGCCTTAGCCAATTTCATGGCCATCCTCTTCCCCAACTGAAAGTGCATATTATATTTTCATCAATTCAACACCCTCCTTTATGGAAAAACTAATTGGCAGATGAAATCAATACACCCTTTGGTGTTTTGCCATCCTCTTCACTTGTGGCCTGGGCTATACCACTGTATTCAATCAGCTTGGTCAAAAATGTGGTCAGCCAACTAGTTTACTGCTCACTATGATACGATTGGCTGTTTTGTTTTCCCATTAAATTGAATATTGCTTGCTAGCCCTGCTGGCTAGACCAACGCCATAGTTCAGACTAACACCATAACATCCGATGTTATCTCTTCCTGCTTGATACATATAATTTATTCAGCTACTGATGCCTGAGGATCAAGAACAAGGAGGTCATACATCTGTTGCTCTAATAGAATGTGGTTTTGCAGGACCAGGAAACTCCTGTTAGGAAATCACAACCAAGCAGAGTCTTAAGATCTGATATGTATTATCTCTGGTTCAAGTGGATTCTATTTGGCCAAGTCTTTGAACTCAGAGTTTGGAAACAGCTGCATAATTGCAGTTAATTTACTAAAATTGTTAATTTAATGAAAATGTATCCCTTAAAATTAAAAATGCATGAAAAAACTTTCAATCCAGACTGCAAGAGAAAAATCATTGTTAATAACTCCCAACTAGCTCTGAAAATGCACCAGAGAACTCATTAGGATTGGCACATTGATTTTGCTTAGAGAAACTTTTAGGAACGTAGTGAACTACTGATTTTAATTTACCTAATTATCTTATGACAAGTATCAAATTAAGATGACACTTCAGAGCTCCTTAACATTAACTTAATGATGGATAAGAGAGCTCTGTGGAAAATTTGTAGCAAGGTAATGATGCTCAATTTTTGGAGATGCTCTAAGAAGATATTTTGACTCATTAGAACCTTAAATACAAAACTATTCCTGTGGTTAGAGCAAAGCTCAGTAACACTATTCTTGCTCAACTTTGCCAGGGCAATGTTAGGTTTCTGAAAAGCTTTTAAATCACTTTCATTGAAAACTACAATTTTTTACAAACCTCATTTCTGAAACTTGTAGAGTAAGTATCTATTTCATCATCTGAGGTGAAAGTTGGGATTTACCTTCTGTCATCAGGACTGCTACCACCATGATTAGGTACATTTGAAAACTCCAGCTATCCAGTAATCATTTTGATCCATTTCCCCATTTTCCTATTGGAACCAGTTGCTAAACTGCATCCTAATGTGGTTGTTTAGAAATTCCTTGTGAGCTGTGAGGAGGTCTTAAATATTTACTCTTTCTTTCTTCACTTCCAATTCAAATCTAAATTTTCCATTTGGGAAAAATAACTGGTGTGTCTCTTGCCGTTCCAAACCTGGCTTCAATTTCAGTGTGTCTGACTTGGAAATGTTTTAATACTGTATTTGGAGTTTTACAGTTAAGTCCCCCTTTGCTCCCCTTCCAACACACCTCACCTCCTTACCCTGACTCTCTGTGACAAATAATATGAAACTGACAGCTGTCTCTTACCACAGGCCACCAGATCGGTCCATTGTAGTTTTCCCTTAAGTCTTTCCCATGTACCATTCATGTTTGTTTGATGCATCACCTGCACTGTACAGTAACATCCAAGAGACCTTTCTTTCTATAGTGGGTGGTTTTGGTCTTTTTATACTTTTTTCTCAATGCTGCTGACATTTGTTCCTGTTAAATGTGTAGCATTGTAAGGGGAATGTCACCCAAATTCTGAGTGTGCCAGTTGGCTGTCCCTACTGTAGATGCAATGTAGATGACCATAGTAAAATAGACTAGTCTAGTGAATTCTGAATGCTTTTCCATACCGATTTACCTGGAATGTGAACACCTGGCTAACCTCCTTGGTTAATTGTAAATGCTTAATTGTAGTCCTAAATAGTTGCATTTCTGTCTGTCTCAATAAATTTGAATTTGTCTGCCATGTCTCACTGTGTGCCTTTTGTTTAATGAGGTATAAACTAACTAAACTCTGCACTCTGGTGACTACAGCGACCTAGAAAGAGTCAAATGAATGAGTGTACAGAGATGGTACACGCCAATAAGGAAAGAGAACACAACCACACCCATTTATCAAACACTGGGGAATATAGTCTGGCTGCTGTCATTCACATAAGAATTCTGTCCTTTCTCCCTACCCCCAACCCCCGCATTTGTCTCTTTCCTAATATTTTGACCTGCGTATATGACCTACCTAATTATTTCCTTAGCAGCAGTTTCCTGCCAAGCTTAAGTCTAGAGACTACTCCCTTCTGCATCAGCTGTGAACCTCTTTTCAGAATAACACACACGATGGTAGCAAACAGGCATAGGAACCAGGCCCTTTCTGACCTTCCTCACAGTTCCTTCCAGTTGAGGGACTTTAGACCATCCAGGGTCCTTCTAATTGTCTTAACATTCACCTTCTTTTCTCTAACCTGGTAAGTCATTTCACAGTTTGAACTTCTCACCAGTCTTCATCCCATGCCTGTATATAATCTGAATGCACAGGGAACAGGAGAGAGTCTATCTCTCAACTTGAACTTTTAGTCCAGTTCAAGCATGACAGCGGTCATTTCCAGAAAACTTAACTCCTTAAGTTCATATGTGTATTAGGGTGATGGGGTGATGGGAGAAAAGCTTTTGTATTTTAAGATTTGCTTCCATGGTTTGATTCAATAGAGGTTGATAATTTAGACACATATACATCCATGTATATACATGCGCATGCCATATATTTATATAGCACTTGTACATATAGTTTACATTGACAGGAGAGAAACACCCAAGTATAATCAGAACTATAGTCCCTAGTTTGGAAGGTCAATACTGTGAGAATGTTCTCTTCTACTCAAAAAGCTAATTCTTTTAGGTCTGGTTTCTCTGCTAGGGTCAGACCATGGCAAAAAAAGGCACCGTAGCTAAGTAGAGATAAGAGAAATCCAATTCAGTTTTATTGAGAACTCACTCTGTTGGAGACTGGGGAGGAAGAGAGCACGATAATGAAGATGAAGTCCTGGCTTTAAAGAAGGTTGCAGTCTAGAAAGGAAGATAAGGCATATAAACAGAGGCAACGGAACTTTAAAATATCAAGGTAGGGTTTTTAGGTGACTTCTACTGTCACCTTCTCTGTAAAACAAAACACCTTAAGGAAAAAGATCTAGCCTAACACATTTCTTTTATTTTCGACAGTGCCTAGCATTGTGTTAAACAGATAGAGGTATCATGATATAATGGTGTGATGGTATAATTGTAAGGACACCAAACTGGAAGGCAACAGACTTGGGTTCTAGTTCTTGTTCTACCACTAACCAGTTGGGTAACCTTGGGCAAATTCTCTCCTTTTTGGAGGCTTTCTTCCTCTATAAAATAAAGATGTTGGAATAGATGATTCCTAAGATTCTTTATGTCATTGGTGTTCTAGGCTTTTAAGACCCTATGATAGGTGCCTAATAAAAATTCAGATGTACTTGTGGAGATTAGAGAAATAAGAAGAATCGGCCTCTTTCTACTTACTCTCTTCCTTCCAGTTTTCCTGGATTCTCCTATACATTGGATTTGACTTTGAACATAAATCACGCTCTTCCTGAAAAGTTGGCATTTGGAGCTTTTGCAAATTTCCAATAAGTTAGTCACTTAGTATTCACTTTTCTAACTGCTAGGTAAACAGAAGTGACTGTGTGGGTTATTTATAGGCATTCTGCTCACATTCCCCCTTAATTAAAGAAATGTTCCTTGTAGAAACAATCTCAGATTTTTATTCCAAATAGCAGTTCTGTTAATTCAAAGATTTCTCTCTTTTCTTTCTCCTGCCCCATTCTTTTATGACTCAAGCCCAATTAATAATAAAACCTGACCATTACAAAGTAAATTTTTCATTTTATGAGCACAAAGAAATACAAAATTTTTTTAACATATACCTGATTTTGAATGCATATTCCTTCACAGAATTAGATTTAAATTTATGTTAGAGCTGTAAGAAACCTTAAAGATTATCTCATTTGCTGTTGTTAATGAATCAAAAAGCTGAGACTTAAAGAGGAAAAATGACCTAATTTAGACTTATACCAGGGGTGGGGAACCTGTGACTTCAAGGCCACATTTGGCCCTCTAGGTCCTCAAGTATAGCCTTGTGACTAAGTCCAAGTTTTTTTTTAATTTTTTTATTGACTTGTTTGTTTACTTTTTGTTTATAAGATTCAGTTCCAGAATCACTTGAGTTTCAGATTTTCTCAACAATTTTTTTTTAAAAAATTATATTCACTAGTTCAGGGGAAAAGTCAGCACCCTGAACTTCAGAGAAATTACAAATAGAGAAAATACAAGAGAAATAAAGACCAACAAATAGGATTCTGACTGCCTGAATCAAAGCAATATTGCTATACTCTTTACATACATCCCTGGATGGAGAGAGCCTTTACATCTGAGCAGCTGGGGAGCTCTGAGCATAAGGCCACTAGAATCTCAACCTGGGAATCACAAGATCCTCATAAGCCAGCCCCCAAAGCTAAATACCAATTACTGTATATATACACTTCTCAGAGTCAGAAGGCATCATAACACTCTGACTCAGTACCTAATTAGAAATTAGCAAAAGGTGTGAAAACCTTCCTACAAGCAAGCCTCCCCTAAGCAAGCTTCCCTTAATGGGCTCCAAATGAAGCCTTTATTGGTCAGGGAAAATCTTTTTTTGGGGGGGGGGTTCATTCATTTATTCTTTTTATCTTAGAGGCAATATTGAGCCAGTGAGAGCTCTTTTTTTTCTTTTTTTTAAATTTAGTTTTTATTTGTTTTCTTGTTTACATTATTCATTTTCATTACATTTTTTGAATTACACATTTTCTCCCCGTCTTGCTCCTGCCCCAACCCCATAACAACAATCCCACTGTAAAGCCTCTCCCCTGCTCTGCTCTCCTATTTTCTGGTAGGGCAGGAGGAGTCTCCCTATCCCAGCCCCTGTATATCTTAATTCCTAGTTGCAGGTATTGGAGAACTTTGAATTCTAGATTC
>JAQQSW010007735.1:0-13630 GCA_028646575.1 Pseudocheirus occidentalis
TTCTTCCCTTGTTCCTTGTTACTTTCTGTAATAAGATATAATATTGAGACTTTCCTTGTTCTAAATATTGTATATAATATTGTGAATTGTTGATACTGTGAATATTGTACCGAATCTTGATTTGTAATGGAATAAACAAAGTGTTCACTAATACTGTGTAACCCGAATCTTAAAAGCTATTCACAGTAGTGTTCTTTTAGGAATCTACTGTTGATTTGGCTTTACAAGAATATTTTCACAACCTCTCATAAGGTTGTTGACAATTTACATTCCTTCTCTTGAGACACACCTCTTCATTTTTATCTCTCCCTTCCCACTCACCTTCTGCCTAATGGTTTTTGTTGCTCTCTCGTTTTCTTTTAGTCTGCATGACTCTCCATGACCCCATTTGTGGTTTTCTTGGCAGAGATACAAGAGGGGTTTACCATTTCCTTCTCTGGCTCATTTTACAGATGAGGAAACTGAGGCAAAGAGGGGTAAGTGACTTGCCCAGGGTCACTCAGCTAATAAGTGCCTGAGGCCAAATTTGAAATTAGGGCTTGTGACTCCAGGCCTGGCACTAACCCACTGTGCCACCCAGCTGCCCTCTGTTGGAGAATGTCTCTTGTTCTTATATATTTGAATCATTTTCCTATGTGTTTTGGATAGTAAACCTTTATCACAGAAGTTTGCTGCAATGATTGTTTTCCCAGTTAACTATCTGACTTCAAATTTTAATTGTTTTAATTTTGTTTGGGCAGAATCTTTTCAATTTTATGGAATCAGCAAATATTTTTACATGCCATTGTATAGCAGGTATTACGTTAGAGCCTAGTGATACAAAAATTTTAAAATGAAGTAATCCTGTCTATTTTATTGCTTATAATTCTCTCTAGCCTTTGTTTAATCAAGAATTCTTCTATCCATAGTTGTGATAATTTGAGACTCTAGTCTCAAAGACTTCCTGAGACTCTAATTTGTTTATGGCAGAACCTTTTATACTTAAATGCTATATCCATTTAGAGTTTGTTGTGGTATGTGGTGTGAGATGTTGATCTAAACCTGATTTTGTCCAGACTGCTTTCCAGTTTTCCCACCAGTTTTTGTCAAATGGTGATTTTTTTTAAACACTGAGGCTTTATCCCATTTCCTGAGGTCCTTGAGTTTAACACTGTGCTACTTTCTCCGTCTGAGGCAGCTAAGTGGCCCCAGTGGCTAGAGCATGAAATCAAAAAAACCTAAATTCAAATCCAGTCTCAGATACTTGTCAGTTGTGTGACCCTGGGGAAGTCATTCAATCTCCACTTGCTCCAGTTTACTCATCTGTAAAATGGGTTTTTGGTGTGTTGGTGGGAGGATCAAATGAGATCAGAAAATCAGTTAATATAACAACAGGAGAAAATATTGCAATGATAGTTATAATGCACTTAGCGCAATGCTTGGCATATAATTGGTGCTATATTGAAATTGCTTCCCCTCCCCGCCATTTGCTTCTGGATCTTATAAACCTTCTCCATTCCACTGATCAGCTTTTGGATTTTAAAAATCTACAATAAAACAAACAGTTTTGGTGATTACCTTTATTTTGTTCATCAGTCTGACATATGATACTGTTGAGCCCCTTTTTCACATTTTTTTCTTTATTTCCCCAGAAATTCTTGACCTTTAGTTTCTCCAGATGAATTCTTTTTCTAGCTCCATAAATCATCCCTTTGGTACTTTGATTGTTATGGCACTGAATCTCTGTAAATTAACTTATATAGTATTGTTATGTTTACGATGATCGCTATTGTCATTTTTATGACAACCACTTAGTATAATCCAACTATCAACAATTAATATCCCTCCAATTATTTGTCTTTATTTTGTAAAGAACATTTTATAGCTGCATTCATATAATTTATGTGTGTCTTGGTAAATGGATTCCTATATTTTTTATGTTTTCATAGTCGTTTTGAATGGAATTTCTCTTTCTTTTTCTGTTGGGTTTTCTTGGTATTACATATGTCTTTGTGGATTTGTTTTATTTCCTGTTACCCATTATATCCTCTGTAAAAAAGCAATAATTTTATTTCTTCATTGTATACACTTATTTCTTCAAGGTTTTTTTTCTTTTCCATCGTTAACATTTCTAGAATTACACTACATAAATAACTGAGGTGCCAATGACATCATTATTTTAAGCCCTTGGGTTTACTGGAAAGACCTTTAGCATTTCTTGATTGTGGACAAAGTTGGGGTTTTTTTTCCAGATTTTATTTTGATACTATTTATCACGTTGAGGAAGTGTCCATTTTTCTTCTGTCTTAACCTAAACGGGTGCTGTATTTTATCAAAAGATTCTTGTATATCTGTTGATATAATGATGTGGTTTTTATTGCTTTTGGAATTCTTCTGGTCTGCTACATTGATAGTCACTCTATTATTGAAACAGTCTCGTATGCCCAGTACAAATTAAATTTGATTATAGTGTAAAAATCTTTGTAATATGTTAATATGCCTTCTTGACTAATATTTCCTTCCATATTCCTATGTCAATAGTCTTTAAAATATTGGTCTGTAGTTTTCTTTCTTTGTTTTGTCTCTCCTTGGTTTAGGTATCAAGACCATATTTATAGAATAGAATGAATGTCATTTGATCACTTCTTATGCTATTTTTGCAGACAATTTATATAATATCTTAATTAATTGCTTTTTGAACTTTTGAGAGAATTTACTTGAAAATTCATTCAGATTCAAGAGTTCTTTTCTTCAGAGTTCCTTTACAGCTTATTCAATTTCTTTTTCTGAAATTGAATTAAAGTCTCTTTTTTTATTCTATTAATCTGAATATTTTATATTTTTATAAATATTCATCTATTTAATTTATTGGGTTGGGGGCAAATAATTTTCAATAATTCCCTTAATTTCCTCTTTATTTGTTGTAAATTCTGCTTTTTAATTTTTTATTGGAATTTTGGTTTTTTTCTCTCTTTTTTTTATCATATTAGCCAATGGTTTCTTTATTTGATTAGTTGACTTTTTAATGTCTTTTTTCTTTCAAAAAACAGCTGAGGTGTTTGGGGGTTTTTTTTAGCAATTTAATGTGGGGGTTTTTTGTTTAATCTTTTTCTTTGATTTTTCAGGATTTCTATTTTTCTTTTTGTTTTTTTATTTATTGCTTGTCATGAGCTCCCATTACTGATCAACATAGGAGCTTCGAGCTGTTCTGTTTCCTACCAGGGCTAGTTCACATTTCTTTAGGCAGCCCAGTGGCTCTCTTCACTTCCCTCCACTGGGGAGCTTACCATATTGGTGCCAGACTTACTGAAAACATCCATTTGCCTCCCTCTACTGCAGTTCAGATCTCCCAAGCTCAAGAGTTGCATTCATCCTCAGTCTTTATCTCTCATGTAGCTAAAATTAGAGGTGTGTACCACTATACCCAGCTTTTTGTTTTTGTTGTTGATGAAAGTGTTAGAGATATAAATTTTCCCCTAAAGATTGTTTTGATTGTATTCCAAAAGTTTTGGTGTGTGATATCTCAATTTCGTCATTTACTCTGATAAAATTATTTATTATTTCTGTGATTTTGTCTTTGACCCACCAATTTTTTTTTTTGCTTTTTGGAGGGCAGAGGGCAGGGTAATTGGGGTTAAGTGACTTGCCAAGATCATATGGCCAATAAGTGTCAAGTGTCTGAGGCCACATTTGAACTCAGGTCCTCCTGACTCCAGGCCTGGCATTCTTTTCACTGCACCACCTAGCCACCAGTTCTTTAGGATTGAAGTATGTTAGTCTCCAATTTTGAATCTTTTCTTCATATATTCTTTTTTGTTTGTAATTTTATTATGCAATGGTCAGTAAAGGATGTGCTTAACATTTCTGCTTTTCTCTATTTGTTTCTGAGATTTTATGCCCTAACACAATCAATTTTTGAAAAAGTGTCATGAACAATTGAGATAAATCTGTATTCCTTTCTATTCCTACTCAATAGTTGCCAGATACCTATATATACCTATATATAACTTTTCTAAAATTCTATCTGAGTCCTTAAGTTTTTTTGTTTATCTTTTTGTTACATTTGCCTGGGTCTGAAAGGGATGCGTTGATATCCTAAACTATTATAATTTTGTTCTATTCTTCCCCCTAAGAGAGGTATTCAGCTAAGAAAGGTACATGTGCCTTCAAAGATTTCAAAGTCCACATAGAGGAGGGATTAGACCTGTTCATTGTGTAACAGGAGCAATGAGGCAGATTGCAGAGGCAAATTTAAGCTTTCTGAACTTCCTCACCATTGGAATTATCCAAAGATAGAGTGAGTTGCCTCAGGAGGTAATGGGTTCCCCCTTTTTTAAAGTCTTCAAGTCAAGAGTGGATGACCACTTACCAGGTTTGTTGTAGAAGTTATTCTTTTCAGTGTATGGGTTGAATTAGAAGACTACTAGTTGAATTAGAAGATAGTGAAGAATTACAAATGAAGTAGAGACCCCAAGGAGACGATACCTGTTAAGTGCTTTACTGTCTGATACACAGTAAATGCTTAATAAATGTTTGTTCCCTTCTCTACTCACCCCATTCCACCCATCAATTGGGGAAGATTAAATTAATTGTGGTACAAAAATGCAATGGACTGGGGAAACTAGGTGGAGCAGTGAATAGAGCACCAACCATGGAGTCAGGAGGACCTGAGTTCAAATCCAGCCTCAGACACTTAACACTTACTAGCTGTGTGACCTTGGGCAAGTCACTTAATGCCAATCACCCTTCCTTCCCCCCTCCAAAAAAAGGGGGCAAAAAACATATGAACCGCTCTATAAGAAATGACAAACGTGATGAAAACCAAAAAGCACAGGAAGATAAAATCTGATGCAAAATGAAGCAGAGGCAGGAAAACAATGCATACAAATGGAAACATGAAAAGAAAAAACACAAAAAATCAGGAATTAATATTGTACAATCACAAAGGTCACACATGATGCCAGAGAAGGGGTGCAAGAGACACCTCACCTGCTGGTCCACAGTGCTGCAGGGGCGGGGTGCACAGCTGTTAAGTATTGCATACGATAAACTTTACCAATGCTTTGATTGATTTGGTGAATTTCTTTTTCTCTTCTTATTCTTTAAAAAAATTCTTTGTTATACAAGTGACTCTCTAGAAGGGGAGAGCGGAAAGGGTACAGGACAAGGACCCACCCCCACTAGGAGTGCTCTTCTTTCTTTGACTTCTTTTCGTCTCTTTCCCCTGCA
The DNA here is from genome assembly GCA_028646575.1 of Pseudocheirus occidentalis. NCBI lineage: Eukaryota > Metazoa > Chordata > Mammalia > Diprotodontia > Pseudocheiridae > Pseudocheirus > Pseudocheirus occidentalis. The sequence goes on from JAQQSW010007735.1 coordinate 5,209, forward strand.
CCCCAAACATCTGGGGGGGCTGGGGAGCAGAAAGACCCCCTGCTCCTAAGGGTAATGGGGGACACAAAGAAGCTATACATCAGTGCTGTCAAACTCAGATAGAAACAGATTCCTGTCTGCCATAGACTGACTTAGAAAAACCACAAAATAACATTAGTTATAGTGTATTCTATTTTATTAAACATTTTCCAATTATGTTTTAATCTGATTTAGGACTCACTCAGGAGGTTTGCACGGTTTGAGTTTGACACCTATACTACAAATTAATTCAGAGAGAGAGAAACTTTAAATATTTCATCATACTGCAAAGTAAGATAATTTAATAAAGGCATAGGACTTTATTGAGATTAAATTACAATTTATTGAGGGGAACTAGAGGGAGTGTCCTATTAATAATGGAATCATAGGATCATAGATCTGAAGTTACAAAGGTCCTTAGAGGTCATCTAATCCAAGCTCTCATTTGAAAGAGGAAGAAACTGAGGTTTAACGGAGAGTGAAGTGAGTTTTCTCAAGGACACACAGGTAGTCAGGGTCAGAGTTGAGACTTCTAAGATTTCTAATTCCAGAGACAATGCTCTTTCCACCTCTGACAAAGTTCCACTTGCCTCTTTGCTTCTTGGAATGCACACCAATGGGGAAGAGGTTGGGGAGGGGTCCTAGAGGAAGTGATGTGGACAGTACATAAGGAGGTGACATCAGACACAGGACAACAGGCAGAGTTCAAAGTGGAAGAAATGACAACTGTGAAAACCAAGACTTTCTCTTCCTTCCTTTGACCAAGTGACACAAGACTTTGAGAGTTTTCTCCTCCTTTCTCCTATGCTCTGGAAGCCACTGTAAGGACAGAGATGTTACAAGCCACAGCTAAGCCTTTACTTTTGTGGAAGAAGCACCAGCCCTAATGGAGAAGTCTCATGCCCACTCTAGTGGGCACTCATAGCCAGAGCAATATTGGTTTTCTTCCTGTGTGGTCTCAATCAGGAGAGATGGAAAGTCTATTACAAAAGCAGAGTAGATGACCTCCCACTGGGAAATGACTAAACAGATTATGCAACAGGAATGCCATGGAATATTACTGTGCTGCAAAAAAAGGTGTGTATGATAAATACAAAAAAAGCATGGGAAAGTCTATATGAACTGATGCAGAGCGAAGTAAGCAGAGCCAAAAAAAGCAACAGACGCAAGAACAACAATGGAAGTGGGAAGAATAATGACACACCAAAAAATTCAAAATAAGTCTAACAAAATTAATGGTCAAGCAAGATCCGAATGAAGAGACACACACTTTCCTTTGCGGAGGTCAGGGCCCATAGGTGTTGAGCACTGTGCATGTTTTTATTTTTCCAATGTATCTATCCACTGTGCAGATTCTTGTCCTCTCTAAAAAATATTATTTATCATATAGAATGGCTGTCTGGGTTGGGGAGAGGTAGGGATACTTGGGGTAACTATGTAAGAAACAGAAGATATGCATAAAAATGTATGTTTTTAGAAAAAGAATAAGGTGTTGAATTAGAGAGAGGTCAGGTCCCTCCGAGTCTTGGGTTGTTTGAATGGCAGAACAGGGAGGAATTGAACTCTAACCTGAGAGGATTAGGTTTTTTGGCAGATTTTTTTTTGTATTGCATGTAGCTTTGGAACTGGGAGTGTCTATTGTCTTTTTCAGTAATGCATTTATGACTTTTGACATTTATTATGTTCTCGTCTTACTTGATTTAATTGCTTGTTGAACTAATCCATTAAATAGATGACCAAAACCATATCCTGGTTCTGGAAAGGAAGGAATATGGTTAGTAATTAGGGGCAGAACCACCTGTGATAGATGAAAATTTGTCATATACCCCTAAATAAAAAGCCTGGAATGTATGATGAAGGGTGCAGCAATGGATGTTTGATAACCAAACATTTCAAGGCCATAATTGTTAACAAGACACAGTCTGACATTGCTACAATTAAATAAATCTTGGCTTAGAAATCAAATTATATAGAGAATAAAATTGTATTAAAGAGAATGATAGTATCAATACATCACATGAACATATATGTATGATAACTAAATCAGAACTCAAAGGCAATTTTACATCTTTGCAAAATTTTTGAACATTTATATAAACAAGAGAAAAATTAAAATTACTTAGTTACAGTTTCAAGAATAAATGAACAAATTATCATATCAAAAGCATAAAACAAGAACACGACAGAATGAAAAGAGAAATAATAGAGTATAAGATGAAAGTACAATCTAATTTTAAAATAAAAGAGTTGATTTTGTGAAAAGACCAATAAAACTGATAAACTATTAGCAAGTTTAATCAAAAAGAATAGAGAGATAAAGAGCTTTTCCAAAATTAAAAACGAGTGAGGGAGAAATCATAACAAATTAAGATGTAAGAAAATTACCAGCCGTTATTAGAAATAACTATATACTAACCAATCTAAGAACATAAAAGAAGTCTATGAAAAAACAGATTAATGATATGGCAAACCGTCCAGGAATGAATCTAGATTTGCGAAAACATAAGAAGGCCAAATTCATAGAAAAGGAAACAGAGGGCTCAAAGCAACCACCAGCAGAATGATAAACTGACCAGATCATTATGGAAAAGTCATATGAAAAGATATCAGGACCAGATATACTTATAAGTAAATTCTGTCAAATATTTAAAGAATTAATGAATCTTTATACAATATAAAAGACTTTCAAGACTGGAGAGAGCACTCCACCAACCTCCTTTTGTGAAATCACGTGAACATAGCCTTCAAGATCCTCAGGTCTTCTAAAAGGAAGCCCTGGAGGATGCTAGGCACATCGGAAGAGGCTCTTTTTATAGCTACTGACCTATAACCTCACTCAACTCTTTCTCTTTTGGCCAGAAACCCTGAAGGTCTTTTCCTAGTTTGATTTTTTTTTAATGAAAGGGACTACCCCTTGACTCACTTAGTAAAGAGACCTATACTCTGCATGGGCGTTGCCTCACTCAAAGTGAGAACCTGAAAAGACTTTAGCCTAAAAGAGTTGAGGCATCCTGGGCCATCTTCAGTGGTCCTGTTCTGTATCTGGTCACTGCACCCAGATGACTCTGGAGGAGAAAGTGATGTTGGTGACCTTGCACAGCCCTCCCTCACTTAAATCAAAGTCAATTGCAAGTCACACCATCATCTCCCTGATGCCATGGTCCTCTTCGAGAAGGAAGGGCAAACCACACAATGGCTGGGTGTCTGTGCTCCTTGAGGACTATTGTAGGCCCATCCTCTGCTAACTGATCTTTTTTAGATCTTTCTGTTCCCAATAATCCCAAACTCAAGTTTGTTGACATGTGCTAAAGGTAAGGAAGGAAGCTAATCATTTGAGTGACATCCGAGGGCCGTACATGTGTGGCCTCGAGGCTACAAATTCCCCTCTCCTGCTAAGGTGTTGTTAGGCGGTCCTAAGAAGACCACCTCTTCTTATACATTCCCTCCTCTCTGGGTATCTGTAACACTGCTTTCTCATGGTTCCCTCCTTACCTACCTGACAGCTCTTTCTCAGTCTCTTTTGCTAGAACATCAGCTAAGTAATGAGCACCACCCTTGGGTGTCTCCCGAGAGTTCTGTCCTGGCCCTATCAGTTCCCATGGATTCAATTATCACCTCTGTATCAATGATTTCCAGACCTAAATATCCAGCCCAAGGAACTCTCCTGAATGACAGTCACACATCACCAACTGCTTATTTAGACGTTTCCAACTGAATGTCCCACAATCATCTCAAAGTCTCCATGTCCAGGAACAACTCATCATCTTTTCTTTCAAACCCACGCTTCTGCTGTCTTCCCTATTACTGCTGAAGGTATCACCAGGCTTCAAGTCACCCAGGTTCGACTTCAGCGTCACCCTCACTCCTCACCCTATTTCCATTTCTTCCCCACAACATCCCTTGGCTACACCCTCTTATGTCCATTCATACAACCACCACCCCAGGTCAGGCCTTTATCACTTCTTGCCTGGACTATTGGAATAACATATTCATTGGTCTCACTGCCTTAAATGTCTCTCAACTCTGATCCATCCTTCACATTGATTTTCCTAGAGCACAGATCTGACAAAATCAATCCCTTCACACACACACCACACACACACACACACACACACACGCGCGCGCGCGCGCGCGCATACATATGCACACATGCACACACATACACACACATGTGCACACACACACAACTCCAATGGCTTCCTGTTACCTATAGAACCCAATGTAAATTCCTCCGTTTGACACTTAAAACCCTTGACAACCTGTCTCCTTATCTTTCTAGCCTTCTTAATTATAGTTCATTTGTTGTTCTATCTTTTCAGGAATGTCTGAGTCTTCATGACCCCACTTGGGTTTTTTTTGGAAAAGTTAGTGAACTAGATCGCCATTTCCTTCTCCAGCTCATTTTACAGATGAGGCAAGAAACTGAGGCAAACAAGGTTAAATGACTTGCCCAAGGTCACACAACTAGTAAGTGTCTGAGATCAGATCTGAACTCAAGGAAGATGAGTCTTCTTGACTCCAGGCCCAGTGTTCTTCTATCCCTCTGTGTCACTTAGCTACCTTCTTAAATATTATTACTTAATTTTTAATTATTTATTATATTTAATTAATTTAATTATACTTAATTAATAATTATTATTATGTTATTCCCCCTAAAGTACCTAAAATCCAACCATATTAGACTGCTTGCTATTCCTCAGGACGCTCCATATCTCATCTCTAGCTTTTGCACAGACCATCCCCCAAGCCTGGAATGTCTTGTCTCCTCATACACACCTCTTAGAATTCCTGGTTCCCTTCAAGATTCAGTTCAAATTCCACCTTGCGTAACAAGTCTTTCCTGGTCCTACCTCCCACAGGGCTTCTTAAACTATGGGGTGTGACCCCATATGGGGTGGCAAAAAATTTGGCAATAGTAAAAAGTTGCTAAACAGACAACCAAAAATTAATTAAAAATCAAATGTGTAATGAATCCAAGGTGTTTCTGGCAGCTCTTGTACATGTTGCATCCCACAACTTGACTGGAGCCTCGGTTCTGAACCGCAAAGCATGCGCACTTTGCACTGCCCATGCCCTCGGGCCAGGCGGCACCAATAAATTCGGCCAAAAAAACGTGCAAGGGGTTCAAGAGTAGACAAAGTTTCAGAGGCCCTGCCCTAGGGGATGTTACCTTTCCTTCGAGGGCTGCCTTCTATCCACTAATGCATGAGTCGGGTACAAATCTACTCATGTACTGTGACCTCCCTGCTTAGAATCTATGCGCTAAGCACAAAGCCCTTTTTTTTTTTTTTGCTGGTGTTCTTGTTGTTTGTCATGATCATTCTCAGCACTTAGTAGGGTCAACCCTCGGTCACTAAGAATCTACTGTATGCCAGACACTGTGCTAAGTGTTGTGAATACAAACTCAGCCAATTCTGCTATTATACGACACATAGGCTCCCTAAAAGCACCTACATGATGCAAAATCTCACAAGAAAAACGGGGGAAATGGGCTTAGGTGCGCAACACTCAAAAAGTGTGTGGATGACATAAATAGATTTAAACATGATTTTTATGCATGTTAGATGGTTTAGAAATACATACATCCAATAGTTGTGAACTCCAAGGCCTCAGCCTGCAGCTCAGTCTAATCCCAGGGGATCAGGACACCCTCCCACACACACACCTCCCCTGGCACTGTCTCCCCTGGGTTGAACAGGCCCAAAACTCAAGGCCTGGGCGCAAGAGGCCATGGGGTGGAAAGAGTGGGGAGGAACAGACTTTCTCTGCCCATTGCTCCTACAGCACTAAACCATATACAAGAAATATTCACTTTATCTCAACAAAAAAAACTAAAACTGGCTTGTGAAAGAGACCAACAGAAGAGCTGCTTCTTGTGTGTTATTCCAAAGCAAGATTTTCCGTCTTCTCACTGTTCTTTGAGGAAGAAATCATGCAGAAGCAAAAAGTCTTGCTCAAATATATACATATGTGCTCTAATATATCAATCGCATTGAAACAAATTCATGTTTTCAAAATAAATGCTGTAGCAGAACTGACTGTATAGGCGAAAAAAGACAGCCCTTGACCTCAAGGAGTTTATGTTCCAGTGGCTGGAGACAATACATAGAGGGAACCGATGAGGAGAAGATGAATATGACAGGAGTACGGTGGTGGTTGAGAAATTCTGGGAGAACAGCGTGGAGGAGAATGAAGTCATGATGGACCTGGGCCGCCTTAAAATGGTGCTTCTAGGAGGAATCAGTCAACCAGAGGGAGAGGCTAAAGGCTTGGAGGGTTTCTTCAGTGTGTGAAGTCCAGGAGTGAAGTGAGCTTCTCGGGTGTTTTATGGAGCGTTAGAGAGTCAAGAGTGCAGCCTAGAGAGAAATGGAAACTGTCACATAGTAATTACTTAATAAATGTGTATTGATTGATGGACTGATTGATAATGAACGCAAAGGCATTGAATACAATTCTGTCAAATAGCAGAAAAAGCTCAGGTTATACATTATGATTAAATCATAATCATAATCAAATTATAATTCTGATTAAATCAGATTCAGTAATACAACATTAAGAAAATAATTTAATAAAATTAATTAAAACATGTATGTATATATATATGGGTTATCTCAATAGAAGTATTAAAGACTTTTGGCTAAAATATAACAATCCTTAATGCTGAAAACATTAAGAGTGAAAGAATTCTTCCTAGATATGATTTTTTTTTTGTCTTTTTGAAGGGGGGAAGGCAGGGCAATTGGGGTTAAGTGACTTGCCCAAGGTCACACAGCTAGTCAATGTTAAGTGTCTGAGGTCATATTCGAACTCAGGTCTTCCTGACTCCAGGGTCAGTGCTCTATTCACTGTGCCACCTAGTTGTCCCATAGATCTGATTTTTTTAAGTAACTATTTAAAACCAAGAGCTAGCATTAGGTGAAAGAAACAGCACAGATTTTCCTACTTAGACTAGGAGTAAAGCCAGACTTTTTCCTCTCACACTCATTATTAGACACTGTTCTGAACAGGCTAGTCATAGCAATAGAAAATAAATAAATATAGGTAATAAACAATTTTTAAAAAGAAGTTAAACATCTCTATTTGTCGATGACATAATGGTTTACTCAAACCCAAGAAATTTATTTTAAAAATCAACCAATTTTGATAAAATATACAGAATGACATAAAATAAATGTAAAAACATTACTAGCCTATTTCTATGTCATTAACCACTACCCCCAAAACAAAGGGCAGGTAGGCAGCAAATCAGACAGAGCACGGGCTGGGAATTAGGAAGATTGATCTTCCTGAGTTCAAGTACTGCCTCAGACATTCACTAACTGTGGGACTCTGGGCAAGCCCCTTCATCCTGGCTGCCTCAGTTCCTCATCTATAAAATGAGCCAGAGAAGGAAACAGCAAACGGCTCCAGTATCTTTGCCAAGAAAACCCCAAATGGGGTCACAAAGAGATGGACGCAGCTGAGAAATGACTGAACAACAACCACAACATAAACTCTAGAAGAAATTGATAGGAAGAATAAAGAACAAATTTTAAAAATTTTACAAATACTTTTCTTGATTTATCAAGACACATACAAGATTTTTATAAAGGTCATTTTAAAAGCTTTCTAATCAAGATGGTGCAATGAGAGAAGCGTGAACAATCTTCTCACACACATTAAAACAACAAAGAGACGCACAGAAGGAAAGAACAGCTAAAAATCTGCACAAGAAAATAAAACTAACCCACATAGAAAATGAGCAAGGCCTGGAGTCACTAGATGGGTGAAAAGACTAGAAGTAAAGGAAATGGAACAAGGAACCACTGGAGACAACCTCAAATAGAAAAGTGCTACGCTTCAAGAAAACAAGAATTAACCTCATAAGAAAGTCATAAGAATAAATGAGAGACTGTAGAGAACGTAAAATATTCACAGAAGGAACTCAGAGAAGAATTAAAAGAATTAAAAACTTTTCAAATAAAGGTCAAGACAGAGTAATGGAGGAAAATGGTAGCCATGGAGACGATAATAGAAAACCTCACCAAAAAAAAAATCCACAGAACTGACCAGGATCAGACCATTCAGCAGAAAAAAAAAGTAATTTTCCAGCTGGGAATACAGATTTATGAAAAATTACTGAATTATCCAAAAAAGTAGAAAACACACTATTCAAGTGATAGATCTACAAATATTTAAGAGTTACTGACTCTAAAAAAAAGTATTTAAAATACATTAGAAATATATACAAAAGTACATTAAAATACATTTAAAAATTTAATAATTACTTTTAAACACATTTTTAAAATGTATTTTAAAATACATTAAAAATATGTACATAGGGGTGGCTAGGTGGCACAGTGAACAGAGCACAGGTCCTGGTGTTAGGAGGACCTGAGTTCAAATCCAGCCTCAGACACTTAAC
>JAQQSW010007736.1:0-13630 GCA_028646575.1 Pseudocheirus occidentalis
ATAAATAACAAATATAAGATTTGGACTCTCTTCATTTATTTATCTATCTGCGCACACACATATATCTGTATCTATATATGTGTGTGCATAAAATATATTTATTATATAAATTTTATATTGTGATACTTACTATAATATATAAATTTTATAATATAATATATATTATATATAACATACATATAATATATATATATGTTAATACATGTAGGCTTTAGAAGTAACTCTCCCAAACTACACTGGGAATAGCCAGTTGGCTCCCCAGAGCACAGCTACTACCTGCACCCCCCTAAAAAAAAGGTTTATAAGGTAAATTTAACGGGTTTGAAGTTTTTTTTCTCTAATATTGTTGTTCTTAAACTTCTTTCTGATGTATTCCCTCAAGCATCAATTGATGAGTGCTATTTAACTTCTCCCCAAAATCATCTAATCAGTAACTTATGTCCCATTATCATTTTGCTGTTTGATATTACCCCAATATTATTGATGACACTTTAAAAATAATTTTATTTTTAATTAACATATACATTGGAATAAATATTTATAACTAATCAAGATAAATTCCTTCATTGGTTACACCCCCACCCCAATTTTTTTTATTCTGCTCTCAGAGTCTTATAATCTTTCCACTACGAGGTGGATAACATTCTTCATCATCAATCTGGAATCATAGCTTGTCATTGCTTTTCTCAGAGTTCTTAAGTCATTCAAAAATGTCTGACTTTGCAATGTTGCTGTTATTGTATAAATTAGTCTCCTGGTTCTTCTCACTTCACTCCTCATAAGTCCATACAAGTTTTCATAGATTTCTCTGAACTACTCATTTCATCATTTCTTACAACACAGTAGTATGACATGATAAACATATAATGTTATTTTTTTCACCTATTCCTCAGATATTGGGCACCTCCTTCCTCACTACAAAAATAGCAGATTTAAACATTTTTGTACATATGGGTCATTTTGCTTTTTCTGTCTTCTTTGTAAGTTTAATAATTGTATCCATGTTTTAAAGAGAATGTACAGTGTAGTAACTTTTAGATCAAATTTCCAAATTGTTTTTCAAAATGACTGGACTATTTCACAGTTCGACCAAGTGTACATTCTTTCACTACTTTCCTGTAGTTCCTCCAATATTTATTACTATCCTTTTTTGTCAACTTCATGAGTCTCATTTGTATAAAAGAGAATACCAGAGTTGTTTAAATGTGCATTTCCTAAATATTACTGCTTTGGATCATTTTTATATGGCAATTGATATCTTAGATTTCTTCCTTATAAATCCGTTTTGCTCAAATTTAAGCCAATAAAACTGACAATTTAAATAAAATAGATATTTACAAAAAATACCAAAATTAGCAGAAAAAGTAATAGAGATTTTAAACAAATCAAAGTCAGAGGATGAAATTGAGCAAACAATAAATAAAATTAAAAGAGAAAACAAGTCATATGCCAAATAAATTTACAAATGAATTATAAAAAGCATTAAAAGGACAATTAATCCCCAAAGTTCATAAACTGTGGAAATAGCAAAAGAAGGGAACTTGCCAAATTATTTCCATGATATAGCTATGGTTTTAACACATAAAGCTGGAAGGAGAGTAATGACAGAAAAAGAAATCACTATAGACAAATATCCCTAATGAACATAAATGCAAAAAAAAATTAGCAAAGATAAAGGAACAAGGCACCAAATTACACACCATAACCAGGTTAGATTTATACCAGGACTGTAAGTTTGGTTTAATATTAGGGAAACCATAAACTTAAACACATTAATAACAAATCAATAAAAATCATGTAAGTATGTCAAAAGATGCAAAAAAAGCTTTTGACAAAAGCATAACATCCATTTCTGATTAAGAAAATAAAAAATAGGAATGAATGGACTTTTGCATGACATACTTCAGCAAGAATGCTTTTAGCAACCACTTTGAGTCCAGTTTTATCAGACATTTATTAAATACCTATTATCATGTTCCAAACACTATGTGTGTGTATGACACAGACACATCTAAGAGCTTCAGATATATGGCAAAATATCATACTTTTCCATAAAAATAAAGGTCAAAGAAGAATGTCCATTGTTGTTACTTCTATTTGATATAGTAGAAGCCATAATAATTATAGCAATAAGACCAAAAAAAAAGAAATTGAGGGATTAAGTGTAGGCAAAGAAACATGATCACTTTTTGCAACTCTACTTAAAGAATCCTAGAGTTACCTAAAATATTAGTTGAAATAATAATGTCATCAGTTGCAGGATACAAAATAATTATACCCAAATCATTAGCCTTTCTACATAATACCAATAAAACCCAGCTGGAAGAGAAAGAAAAATAAATTTCATTTAAAATTACTGCAGAATATATAAAATATTTGATCATCTATCTACTTTACAAGACACACAAAAGAGCTATGTAAATACAACTAAACCTATTACTTAAAGAAATAAAGAGCCTTAAATAACTGGGAAAATGTTACTTGCACATGATTAGGACTAGTCAATAAAATAAAAATAATAATATTACCCAAATTCATTTACTTATTCAATGCCAAACCAATGAAACTAATAAAGATTACTCTGCAGAATGATTTTTTAACTAGTACCAAATCATTTTGATGATTACTATTTGTAATATCATTTGATATAGTACTTGGTCCTCTTCTACTTCTTTTAAAAAATATTTCCCTTGAGATTCTTAACTTTTTTCCTATAGATGAATTTCACGATCATTTTAATATCTTTTTAAAAACTATTTAGTAGTTTGATTAATATAAAGTAAATTAATTTAGGAATATAATGATTTATTACATTGACTAGACCTACCCTTGAGAAATTAACACTTTACAAGCTGCTTAGGTCTGTGTCTTTAAAGTCCATAAAGACTGTTCTGTAATTGTATTTATATTATTTCTATGTGTCTTTATAAATAGAATCCCAAATACTTCATACATTTGGTAGTTATTTTAAATAGATTCTTCTCTGTCTTCCTACAGGGTTTTATTGGTAATATACAGAATCCTAATGGTTGTTAATCAATTAACCAAGATTAACTTTTATAAAGGGATATATATTGAAAGGATACAGCAAGAACCACAATAAAAACAAACAAACAAAAGTCATCTTGGACATTCTCCTCTCTACATTTTGGTAGAAAGTGATTTACTTCAAGTCCCAACTAAAATTGCATCTTGTATAGGAAGACTTTCCCACTCCCTCTTCATTCTAGTGCCTTCCTTCTGTTAATTATTTCCTATTTAGTATATTGCTTATCTGTTCTTATCTGTCTACCTGATGAGACTGTAAATTCCTTGAGGACAGTGACTGTCTCTTACATCTTTTTGTATCTTCAGTGCTTAGCACAGTGCTTGGCAAATAGTAAGTGCTTAATAAATGTTTATTGACTGACAAATGTGGATTCAAACTTAATGGTTGCTGAAAAACAAAAACAAAATCCTGCCAAACCAGGACATATTCTTCTCTACTGCATTAATCTCTGGGAGAGTAGGCTCAAACTTAAAGTGATAACTAAAAAGCATAATCCCACAAAGCTGAATAATTTTCTCCTAAATTAACAGGACGCAAAGACTCAAGACTGCCAAGTCCATCTGCTACTGGGCTGGATCCAGCATATCACTCAGTAATGCAAAGGGACTGGCTTCTTTCCAGTCTCAGTACTATATCAACTCCCATCTGGGTTGGGTTATACAAGTGGCTTTTCTGGGCTGTGTTCTTGTGACTATGGCAAACTCTGCTATGGACTCCCAATTGCTGTACCTCTTGTATCTCTTCAGAGCTTCCAAAGCTTAGAACATCATTCTGTCAGTAAAAATTCATACACCTACGAAAGGAGAAGAATAAACAAAATGGAAACAGAAGACCATGGGTTCAAAAACATCAGACAATCTGGTTGGGAGATAAAATGACCAGTAGTAGCACCTGTTGCCTCTTTCCACACTTGGAGGCTTAAGGCAATTCTTGGAGGGAGAGAGAGACAGAAAGACAGAGAGACAGAGATTTCATCCACACTTTTTGCATGAACACTCAATTCTCATTCATCAGCCAATTAAAATTATTTTTGAAACCACTCATTAAGCAAAGAGGAAGCAGGCTGAGAATTTCTGCTCATACGCTGAAATTTGAATGGGAAGGTAAAGCTGCTCCCATGATATGTGATCACAGATTTCCAAAAGCAATCTGCATGTGAGTATGCAGCAGATACAGGACACTGTGCTTTAAAGACTCATTGACTAGTCCCTCCACTGCATTTGAAAAAGTAAAATGAATATTTTATCTAGTTTTAAGCTTCTACACACACACACACATAAACATATGTTATTTTTAAATTAATGCCTATTTTTCTTATTCCTCCCATTGACAAGTTCCACAAAGTGAAAACAAATGGAAAAACTGAACATATTCAGTCAACCTAATTATTATTTTGTCTCTATAACAGAGAGCCTCCAATCCAAAAACTTTTAAAAAATGAAATGATGAAGTGCTTTACTGAATTTACCAGTCATAACTGGTCTAGCGGGGAGGCCTAAGTCTCAGACTCACAGTCGTCACTTTTCATTCTGTCACCCTCCAAACCCCAAACTTTCTCTCTCTCTTCCACAACTCTGACCTCTAAATATTTAGCTCTGTTAGACTTCTAACCAACCAAGAACCCTATCGGCATTCAACAAATAACAAATAAGAATCACGAGAATTGTATGCTGTGTGGTGAAAACAAAAATTCCTTACAGGTTCCTCCCTGAATGAAAATAAATGGAATAACTCCCATAAAATTTATGTGGGCCACATCAGTTATACCTGGACCACAAGAAGACCTCAAGAATGTCCAGTAAGAAACAGAGGAACCACATTAGGATAAACTTCCGCCTGATGAGATTTCTCAGACCATGGAATCTCCACCAAGGGAAGTGGTGAGAAAGAAGCCCATCACCAAAGACCACTGAAAATCAAACTCAACAAAGCAGTAACAAAATAGCAGCCACACATTGTAAAAGGACAAGGGAGGTCTTTTACATCTATAAATAGTAGCATGTATGATTTCTGGGACAGTCCAGTTTTTTGTTTGGCTCTCTATAATGGTTTACCTCAATGCCAAGGCATCTAGAAAGTCCTTATTCCTATATTGGGGCCTAGTTGTGTGACTGGGTTCAAGTTATATTACCCATTCAAGCTTAATTCATCTCATCTATAAAATCAGAGAATCTCTTGCAACAGTGATATTCTGTTATTCTATACTCATGGCTTATCACATTTTCGGTTTTTAAATGAAGGCTATAGGACAAGGGAGACAAGTAATTTTTCAAGTAGTAATCCTGGATTTGCTCAAATCTATACAAAGCTGTTGGTCCAATCTTCCTTATGACCAGTTGCCATGCATTGATGAGATAACTGGTTTGGGATAGCACTATAATGTATGATAATGAAACAGGCCTCTGTCAACAAACACCTACTGTGTGCATTGCAGTATGATACTAGGTCCTGGGGAAACAGAGAAGAAAATAAAAGTCTTTGCCCTCAAGGAGTTTAAATCCTATTTAAAAAGAGCAAAGCTAACTTGTCTATCCTGGGATTGAACCCATGTCTTGACTCCTTAACAACCTGTTCTAATCTACTAATGTAACAACTATCTTGCCAATGAATTAATTCTTTACTATCCATTTAGGGCATCAATAAAAATGGAAGTGTCAATACAAATTATTGTTACTATCAAATAACATTCCTCTTATCTTAATGACCTTTGACTGGATGGCCGCCATGTACTGAGTGCTCTCCTTTCCTCACCTTCTGGCTTCCTTGACATCCTGTAAGATTCAACTCAGATACCACCTTCCGACAGAAGCTGTTTGCAGCAGCGTACATCGTTAGTACCTTCCCTCTGAGGTTATGTTGCACTTATATTGTATATATTTCATATGTAAATATTTATTTGCATGCTTCCTCTTTCATTAGAGTGTAAGTTCCTTGAGGGCAGGCATTATTTTTCTTTTTGTCCCCAGCACTTGGCATGCTTTCTGGAACATTAGGAAGCACTTAAATGCTTGTTTTGTTTTGATACATTTTATTTGATATCTTTTTTCATATCGATATATTTTTCTTCATATCCCTTATCTTCCTTTTACCAGAAAGTCACCTTATGTGATAAACAATATTTTTAAAAGAAAGAAAAAAAGGAAGAGAAAAAAATCAGCAAAAGATATCAATACATCAAAAAAAGTCCAGAAATTTCTGAAATGTACTGTACCCATGGACTTCCCACTTCTAAGAGGGGTGAGGAAGGGTGTTTTCTGTTTATGTTTTTGCTTTAGGGCCAGGATTTTTCTTTGCAGTTTTGAAATAATCACTCTTGATTGTTTTGTGTGTGTTAGAATATAAATGAAAACATTTATAATGTTGTATTCATTGTTTTCATGGTTCTGCTTACTTCACTCATCTTTAGTTTTTCTAAATCTGTGTTTTTCTGTATTCATCATACTTACTGTTTCTTACAACATAATAACATTCATTACATTTATGTAGCACATTTTAACCATTACCCAACAGAAGGACTTCTATTTTGTTTACCCAAATATTTCTAGGTGCAGGTAGGTGGCGCAGTGAATAGAGCACTGACCCTGAAGTCGGGAGGATCTGAGTTCAAGTCCAGCCTCAGACACTTGACACTTAACTAGCTGTGTGATCTTGGCCAAGTCACTTAACCCCAATTGTCTTGCCTCCCCTCCTCAAAAAAAAAATATTTCTAGTAGCACTTTATGCTACACCAGGGCAGCTTGGTGGTGCACTGGATTGAGTGCTGACCCTGGAATGAGGAAGGCCTGAGTTCTAATCTGGCCTCAGATACTTATTAACTGTGCGACCCTCGGCAAGTCTTATAACTCTATTTGCCTCACTTTCCTCTTATATAAAAATGGACAGAGAAGAAAACTGGAAACCAATATCTTTGCCAAGAAAATTCCAAATGGCATCATAAAAAGTTGGGCACAACTGAAATGACTGAACATCAAAAATGAATTAGCAACTCTACACCAAAATTCCCGGAGTGCAGCTAAAAAGGAACAGAAAAGAACTGGAAACTCAGAGGGCAGCCACTAGTTGAGGAATGACTGAAAATATTGTGGTACAGGTATATCATGGAGCACTATTGTACAGTAAGAAATGATGAAAGGAATAGTTTCAGAGAAACATGAGACTTGTATGAATTGATACAGAGTAAAGTGAATGGAATGAGGAGAACAATAATAACCATTTAACGAGGTCAAACATCTTTGAAAGACCTAAGAATTCTGATCAATGCAATACCAGCAATTCCAGAGGATTCATATACAATGAAGATTGCTGTCCTTCTCTCGGTGGAGAGAGGATGGACTCTGGATGTAGAACGTGGCCTAATCGTTATTACTTTAAGTGTGAATATGATAAACTCTCCCATAAAACGGAAGTGGATAGCAGAATGGATAAAAAAAAACAGAACCAATGATTTAGTATTTACAAGAAACACATCTGAAAATGAGAAACACACATAGAGTAAAAATAAAAGACAGGAATAAAATGTATTATGCTATTATGCTTCAGTTGATGCAAAAAACCCCAAATAAGCTAAAAAACAAACAAACAGGGGTAGTAATCATGACCTCAGATAAAGCTAAAGCTTTGAAACTTAGCTATATTGTTCCTGTGAGTTTTCATTTTGGGGTCTGTTTTCTATGGTGATGATGGAAAACAGGAAAGAACCTATATGTTACAAAATATTTATAGTAGCTCTCTTTGTGGTGGCAAAGAACTAGAAATTTAGGGGATGCCAAGCAATTGGAGAATGGTTGAAGAAGTTGGGGCGTATGATTGTAATGGGATATTACTGTGCTATAAGAAATGATGAGCAGGTTGATTTTAGAAAAAAAACATGAAAAGACTTGGATGAAATTATGAAGGGTGAAATGAGCAGAACCAAGAAACACTGCATACAGTAACAGCAATATTGTTCAGAGGGTAACTGCAAATGACTAAGCTATTCTGAGTAATATAAAATTTCAAATTAACCACAAAGGACCTATGGAGGAAGATGCCATATACCTCTAGTGAAATAAATGATATATGAAAATATGTATTGTATGGTTTTGTGTGTGTGTGTGTGTGTGTGTAAAACACTGATGTTTTCTAGTGCAGGGTTGGGAAAGATGGAGGGAGACACCTCATAACTCAAAATGTAACAAAAATAAATTAAATTTAAAATTTAAAAAATGATCCACAGAAAAGTGAACAGAATCAAGAGAATACTACAAAGATAACTTTGAAAGACTTAAAGACTTAAAAACTCTAATCAATACAATAACCATCTATGATTTCTGAAGACTGATTGTAAAGAATGATACCTGTCTCCACGAAAAGAGGTATAATAGATTAAATATACAGACTAAGGCACACATTTTGGACATTTCAAATGCAGGAATTTTTTTCTTGACTATGCATATTAGAAATATTTTATTGTTATTGTTTTTCTGGTGTGTGTGGTGGGGGAGGCAAGAGGGAAAGAATACTAACTGGAAAAAAAGAATTTAGAAAAAAATCTTAAAAAAAATAAACATTAGGTGAAGAGTTGATTGTATCAAATCTCCATAATATTTTGAAACCTACTAGAAGAAATACATTGTCACTCAAAAGGACTGACCTATCCACCTATAGAAGAAAGACCATGAAGATGAAGAATATCTATTTCCTTGATTTCAATGGACATTTGGAAGGATATGTTTAAAGCTTGACCAATAGTATGTACATCTTGGACAAATAATACAGAAAAACAATGGCCTGCCTCATGACTGTGCCTAATCAACTTAGTACCAAAAGGTGTGGAAGCCTTCCTGAAAGTAAGCCTCCCCTTAAGCAAGTTCCTTCTTAGGTAAGTCCTTCCCCCAATGGGCTCCACCTGAAGTCTATTAATGGGTGGGAAAGATCTTATTATCCCATTAACATTACAGCAGGCTGCAAAATATAACCAAAGAGGAACTCCAAGGAAGAAGAAAAGATTGGCTAATCATGCCATGAGATTAAAGGACAGCCAGAGTGTTCCACTAAAACCCTTACAATGTTTAAAGAGGTGAATAAGAACTACATTAGACAGATCTCTTCCCGTGAAAAGGTTTTGGGAGACTACATGAAAGAATTAGATTATTGGAGAGAACTTTATTTGCAAGATCACAAAATCCTTTCAGTATTTAAGAAGTGTCATTACATTTATCCATATTCAATTTCATCTTACTAATTTTGGTTCAATATTTTAGACTGTCACGATGTTTTTAGATGTACATTCTGTCATCTAGTTTTAATAGGACCAGATGGTATCTGTTGTTGTTGTTCATTTGTTTCAGTTTTGTTTAACTCTATGTGACCCTGTTTGGGTTTTCTTGGCAACGATACTGAAGGGGTTTGTCATTTCCTTCTCCAGATCATTTTAAATATGAAGATCTGAGGCAAACAGGGGTAAGTGACTTGCTCAGGTTCACACAGCTAGTAAATATCTGAGGCTGGATTTGAACTCAGAAAGGTAAGTCTTCCTGACTCCAGGCCTAGCCCTCTGATCCATTATGCCAGATAGCTGACCCTAGACATTAACTAATTCTGAATTTACCTACTCGTATTGTCTTCTAGTCAATATAGCTACTTATAATAATAGACCTTAATACACCTTATGCCCAAGGATAGTAGTATTTGCTGAAATCTAGTTACACTATAATTACAGCATTACTTGGTCTTCCGGTCTAGTAACTCTGTCATAAAAGGAAATGCAATTTCCTTAATCATCTCAACCAAGGTCTCCCATTCCCAGCTTCAAATGTCTCTCATATCCCAAAATTCATTTATGTAGGCATGAATTTCCTTCCTTCTTATAGTTTTTGCATTGAAGCCACAGAGTCCCATGCCCTATATGAACCTCAATTTCTTGAACTAAAAAATGAGAAAGTTGAACTAGCAGACCTCTAAAATATCTTCCAATTCTATTCCAAATGAGAAACAGAATTTCATGAATAGTCTAATAAACTATGCTTCTCCTACATTTAATTCAATTTAGCCTGAGGTCTTTGAACTTAAAAAAAATGTTTTTTTATAATTATAGTTTAATATATTTGGTTTCCTTTTTATCATATGTACTTTATATTGTACATCTTAAAATATTATTCTGAGGATGATTGTAAAGACTTCTGTTAAAGATTGTCAAGGGGCTCCATGAGAAAAAAAAGTTAAGAACCCCTACTCTAAACTTTTGTCAGTCCACCAATGATCTATAGACCATGACTAAGCTAGGGTAAGCCCAGATACACATGTCTCATAAAATTTTTCTGAAAGAAAATGTTGCCTTTTCCTAACCCATTGACATTTATTGGTCATAATTCAGTCATTTTTGTCTTCCTTTTGAAGTGGGGATTAGCATGGTAGGTATGGGAATAGTTGAAACCCTTATCATTTATTTGCACAATTCAATTTAGTATGTGTGGTTCCCAGGTGTTTTGTGCATTCTTCATGTGGTCAGTAGGCTGAGCAAGACTTGTATGTGGTTCTTTTGCAGCCTCACCCAGCATGGTGAATAGTTTACTGAGGTGCTTCTCATGTTGTTCACAAGATGTTTACGGAGTTTTGATGTGGTTTGAGTATCACTGATGTGGTCTACACAGGCCTTTAAGGAATTTCACATTTGTTTTTCTTCAAGGAGGGACTCACTTGGAGTTCCTTACACCACAGAGCTGGAGGATTTCTGCAGTTTTGCAACATTTAAGAGCATGACCGAGGCACATTTGGAAAACAAATAACAACCTAACATCCTGTATGATATATTGACAATGGGACTTTGTCCCCAGTTGCTGTATTAAGTGGCCACTGAATACTACCTATCAGACTAAGACCACCCACCTATACATTGAAATACACATCAACCAGTTGTCAAAATCAGGTGGTGATGTGTTGTAGTCTATAACCCGACTATGTGCCCTGTAATCTCCTCTTTCTCTGCTAAAAGAAGGCATCCTTACTTAGTCCAGATGAATGCAGGCACTCTATATTTTTGTGGGAAAGATGAGCTGAAACCAGCATTAATATATTTGAAACATCTGGTCAAAACAGACCAAATTTAAAAGGACCATTCTTTTCCTCATTGGTGAACTACTTGAAGGAGCCTTACAAAGAAAACTACTGTTGGAGTGGAAAACACTAAGTAAAACCCATGTTATATGATACTCCAATATCCTGAAGCAGAGGAAGGTGAGAGAATTAAGTTGCTATACTCTTAGAGTATTTTTATTAGCTACTCTAGAATGTTTATCCATTTGCTTTAACCACTTCATTAGGAATGCCCTTCAACTACTTGATATAGTCATCACAGAATAGCTCAAGTGGGTTTGAAAGAAGCAGTACTGTTGGATGATGTGCATCTCACCAAACTTCCGGGGGAAAAAAACAAAGACAGAGACACAGAGAGGATGATGAGAGGGGAAGATACATTGGGATCATCCATAATTTTCTAAATATCCAGCATGTGCTTTTTGTGGTTGCAAAGAACTGAAAATTGAGGGAATGCCCATCAATTGGGGAATGGCTGAACAAGTTGTAGTATATGAATGTAAAAGAATATTATTGTGATAAAAGAAATGGTGAGCAAGTGGATTTCAGAAAAAACCTAGAGAGATTTAAGTGAACTGTTACTGAGTGAAGTGAGTGGAACCAGGAGAACATTTTACATAGTAATAGCAATATTTGTACAACAATCAACTATGATAGACTTAACTCTACTCAGCAATACAATGGTCTAAGACAATTCCAAAAGACTCATGATGGAAAATGCTATTCACATTCAGATACATAACAATGGAATCTAAATAGATTTGAAGCATACTAATTTCACTTTTGGGGTGTTTTTAGTGGTTTTCCCCTTTTCTTCTGTTTCTTCTTTTATAACATGACCAATATGGAAATATGCTTGACATGATTGCACATGTATAACTTATATTGGATTTATTGCTGTCTTGGGGGGATAGGAGAGAGAGAGGGAGCAAAATTTGGAACTCAAAACCCTATTTTAAAAAATAAAATGGGGGGGGGGAAATGAAATACTATTTACAATAAATAAATAAATATCCAGTATGTGCTAATAGTAGAGATGCAATAGCATCTCAATGATGCATCTTGACCATGGTGTCATTGCTTCAAAGATATTTACAGCAAAACCTCAGTATATTATAGTTTCCTTCCTGGAAAGGATGTGCTTGGCAAAAATTGCAGTTTCTCACATAATGGGCACATAGATCATGTGCCAAATGTGAAAAAGTTGGCACAAGCAAGTTGAACTCAATATGGCTCAAATGTATACTCTCTCACTTCTCTTCAACAAATGACCTGGCAAGATTAAATCTTTACATTATCAAGATGAAACCTGCCAAGACATTTGACATAGCCTACAGTTGAGCCCCTCTCTCTCCCAGTGCATAGATCATTTCCTTCTGAGTCTACCAGGGCCAAGGTAATAAACCGACCTTACCTAAACTCACTCCAGAAGTTGATTGCTTAACAGCTGCTTAACATCATCATCATCATCCACATTGAACCTAACTAACACTTTAACAGAGATCTTTCCTCATGGAAGGGGAGTGGCATAGTGGCAAGAGAAATCGTAATAATTTTAGTTCAATTTCTCCCTCTGACACTTAAATAATGATGCAAGTCATTTATAACTCTTAAGTGCTCTAGGCAACTCTCTTAGACTGAAAGTTTCAGAGAAGGTGCCAACTTGTGTTGGCAGAATTTCCTCATCTGGGAGTTCCACGTCTCTATTAAATCATAGTCTAGTCTCTATACCTACCTTACAAGCACTCTGTTAGTGCAAGATTATTATGCCCACTTACAAATAAGGAAAGCTAGGCATAGAAAGATTAAGTGAAAGTCTAAAAATCTCGAAACTATTAAAAAGCAGAGCTGGGGCTTGCACCCAGGTCTCTTGACATCAAAAGAAAGCTGCTTTGTACAAACATACCGTACTAGAAATGTTTAAATGTACAAAAATATCTGAGTGCTTCACCTTCAAGCAAAGGAAGCTCCAATTTGACCTCGACTTTCCCTCTTTTGTAAGAAATTTGGAGAGCCTTGGATGGTTCCTAGAGAATCATTCTGTCTCTAAGATGGTCATCTCATCTCTAGGCATGCCACAGATTTTTATACATTAATCAGAACATATAGTCAGATTGGTTCAGAGAAGTCCAAATTCATAGGCTCACCTTAGCCTTGACATTTCTTAAGTGGGCTAGAAAACAAATTACACAGGATTGGTAAAGAATAAGAGTGGGATTTTCCTGGTCATTTGTCACCAACAGAATAAAGGTTAAAACATAGCCATTAGTGGTAAAGTAGTTGGAATAGATAGTATATGAAAAAGAGAAAGAATACTGGGAAGAAGGACTGGGTTTGAATTCTGTCTCTGAAATCATTCAACTGTTACTTTTTTTTTAATCTTAATTTATTTTCTTGGTTACATCATTCATTTCCACAAGGTTTTGAGTTACAAATTTTCTCCCCTTTTTGTCCCTACCCCCCAGCCCAGAACATTGATCACACTGTAAGACCCCTCCCACAATCTGT
>JAQQSW010007737.1:0-13630 GCA_028646575.1 Pseudocheirus occidentalis
ATTGCTTTCTATTTTTTCATTTCTTTGTAACTGTTTAATAGCATCTTGGTTTCTCATAAAGTCATTAGCTTCCACTTGCTCCACTCTAATTCTGAAGGAATTTTTCTCTTCAGAATGCTTTTGAGAATTCTTTTTCCATCTGGCAAATTCAACTTTTTAAGGCATTCTTCTCCTCACTGGCTTTCTGGACCTCTTTTGCCAGTTGAGTTAATCTATTTTTTAAAGTGTTGTTTTCTTCAGTCAGGTTGTTGACTCTCTTTTCATGGTTTTCTCGCATCATTCTCATTTCTCTTCCCAATTTTTCCTCCACTTCTCTTATTTGTTTTTCAAAGTCCTTTTTTAGATTTTCTCTAGCTACTAGGCATTCTTCAAGTGTCTTGGAAGCCTTTGGTGTGGGAGCTCTGACTGGGTTGTCTTCCTCCCATTCCATGCTTTGATCCTTTTTGTCCCCAAAAAAGGATTCTAGTCTTCTATGAATTCTAATTGATTTTGTGGTCAAGTTATATTTTCCTTTGCGGTTTTGTTTATAGGTGTATTGGAGTTATTCTTCCCTCTAGGTTAATGTTTTTGGGAATCCAGCATCATAATAGATTGTTACCTTTTTGTTTGTTTATCCATTCTTCCAGCAATCTGCCTTATGCAATCCTGCTGGCCCAGCTAAGAGCTCTGGAAACTAAATCATCTCTTCCAGCCCCCTGGGAAAACCTGTACTGCTTTCTTGGGCCTGAAGCTGAGTCTGTGATCACCCCAGGCATCCCCAGACTGCTGGGCCAAGCTCAGAGTTCTGGGCACTGAGTCTATGATCTTAGTTTACCTTTGTTCTGCACTATCTGCCTTTATCACTTACCTATATGCTGAATTTGTGACCTAGGGCTGTAAAGATGACCCAGTATGGTTTCTCCTTTGATTCCCCCTACATGTTTTATAATTAAAATATCTAGTTTTCTAATAGCAAAAGTAGGTTTCCTTAGGTAGGAGGATTCCTATTTTTTAGCTGTTTTTAGATATCCAGCATAAAAGGAAGCTTTTTAGATTGATTCATTATATAAGTGCTTTCTACTTTGACTTCTAGGTTCTTTGATACATGTCTCTTTTAGATGGATATTGAACATTTCAGCTTTTTATAGTAGTATAAGACAACTTATAACTTTCTGGGTGGATTTAAAAAAATTTTTTTTAACCTTTTTTTGGGGAGGGCAATTGGGGTTGAGTGATTTGCCCAAGGTCACATGGCTATTAAGTGTGTCAAGTGCTTGAGGCCGTATTTGAACACAGGTCCTCCTGACTCCAGGGCCAGTGCTCTCTATTCACTGCACCACCTAGCCGCCCCTAGGTGGATGTTTTGCAAAGTATTTGAGTGTTTTTGTTTTGTTGTTTTTGTTTTGCCTAACACTTCTAGGTTCTTAGTAACAATATTTGACTCGTTCAACTCAATTTATGGTTTATTTCTGTAGCATCTAGCTCATGGGGTTTCTATGAGGACCAAATGACATAATGTACAACAAAAGTATTTTCCAAATTTGAAGTGCTCTCCAAAAAGGTAAGTTATTACAAATATTTTTAAATGTAAGTTATTACTAGATACAAAATTACCTAAGGTAACACCATTTCTTTGGTATAGTAGAAAAGGAGTAAAAGTCACATAGATTTTAGTCTATCAACACATCTCTATACCAGATCTGTGCATGATGAAGAATTGGCATTTAAGATGAAATCTAGAAGAGCAGCTGGCCCAAATAAACATATCAAGAAGTATCCGTAGGATCCTATAAGAAGAGTCTACTCACACATCAAGTTATCCTGAATGGAATTGTGATATGGGAACAGAATACTTCTCTATGGCAGACCACATCTTCAGTTACACAATCCAACCAATCAAGAAACATTCACTAAGCACCTACCTTCCAGGTACAGTGCTAAGGGCTGGGTGTACAAAACCAGAAATGAATTGATGTCTCAATGTTCAGAGTATCCTGAAAAAGGGGTTTTGTTCTTTACTTTAGTGTGAACAAGATTATGGAGAATGCTTGGATTTTGCTCTTAAATCATGCACAGATATTCTCTGTCTGGTTTGTGTAGTACCTAGAAGCTGGGGATGAGAGGGTCTTTCTTCTGCCCATGCACAATTCAATGTTGAAGAACTTGTGTTATGTGAGGAGGATTTGCCTGACTATCTACTGAGCTAGAAATGCTGATGACTTTGAGGCCTACAAGGAAAGAAGATAATGAGTCCCCTAACTGATTGCTAAGTCAGAACTCAATGGATATACAAAAAGGGCCACCCTGACAATGTGGCCATTCTAACAGCAGACCACTCAACAAAGAAGGAAGTTAGTATTCTTATATGTTATATCACCTCCCCCAAAGGCAAGATAACAGAAAGGAGTCTCACTTTTCCACATGAGATATGAGGTTCTTTTCAACTCTTGTACTTTCAAGATGGGACTTATGGGATCAGTAGGTGTATACTTAAAATTTACCTCCATAGAAGTTCTGGAGACCATTATTGAATAAAGGCTTTTGTGTTAGGACTATTCTAGTCCCCATTTATCCCTGCTGGCAAGTCCTGAGTAGATGTTAACCTGTTTATTGTACCCATAGCATGCTTCAGAATCTGGCTCAAAGGTGTGAAGAATTAAGTCAGAAATTCAGGCCGTGACCAAACTTAATGTTTTGCCATGAAACACTTAAGCTAATGACCATCTTTGGATAAGTGAACCGTTGGCAATCAGCCAATGCTATGAGATCATGCTCTTATTAGCTATAAAGTTACAAAGTCACACATAGGGTAATTGAAATTCTCTTACACTCTTGATTTCTTCCTCTCCTAACTTTCTTCCCCCAACTACTTACCATGGTGAAAGCATACACTTGGAAAAATAGGAAGGTAAGTTGGGGAAAGAGCATCCTTTTCTTGGGACTTTCATCAACCTGCATCCTCCTTGCCACCATGTTCATTGAACCAAAGACCCTACTCCCTCCCTCCCTTTCTCTCTGTTACTACTCAGTTCTCCTTTTGCTCTGTGCTTCAAGCTCCAACTTCTCAAATCCAGATGCCCAGATTCTTTCCCCCCGAATCTGATAGCTCTTCTCTTTTATATAAAGTGCTTAGGTATAACATAAGGGGATTGATGGAAAGTGTAAACTTTCCCAGATGGAAGCAGGGACTAAAGGATCTTGGTAGATGGGAGCTCAGCAGGAACTTTTTAACTCTATAGAGATGGAGTACAGCACCTGTCAGCAGTAAGTTGATTACAAGTGAAAGACCTGCTATCTCAAAATGAATATAAATTTCCATAGATGGACCCTTGTCTGGCTCCCTGAAATTGTTCTCTGCCTAGACAAAATTTTGCTATTTCTCTGACTGTGTCCATCTTACTGCTACTAGGTCCTAGTTAATTTACCCACTATCTCCTTCTTCCCCTTCCTACGCCTTAGAGATGCCTTGCAAACTGGAATTGCATACCATCTGGAATTATGTGTTCTCTTTAAAGTTCATTTGGTTCTATGTATTTTAATGAGTTTTGTCTCCAGATAAATATACAGTGATTTTTATTGCACTCTCAGAACTGTGACTGTTTGTTGTAAAGGAAATGAGGAGGAAAAGGGGGAGAAGAGGACAAAAAGAAAGTTCAGAAGTAGATCAATTTCTCTAGACATAATTGTGAGCCTATATTAAGTTCTCTCTGATACCCAAAGAGGGACTTCACTATGATTTGGCTCCCATGTGGGCACGGATATCTGGAAGACTGCCCACTATTCCACTGTCTGGAAGACAATGAAGAAAACTAGAAGCAAAATTGGTATCATAAAGTTTATGCACTAATGCTCATGAGAGCCCCTCAGAGTTTATTTATTCTTTTAACAAAGTTTAATTGCTGTCTTTGGTTTTGACCCAATAATCACCTGTTTCTCATTAATTACTCCTTAAAGATATATTTCATTTTTAAAAAGTTAAATAAGACCATATCATATGATTTATCCATTGCAACTGGCAGGACATATAATACTCCTTGTTTATGATTTGCCTTTTCTTAATAAAGAGACAGTGTGATAGAGTGGTTAGATAACTCTTCCCAGACTCACCTCTGATATATACTGGATGTGTGTGACCCTGGCCATTCAGGTAACCTCTCTGTGCTCCAAGCAACTCATTCTGACTACAAGATCAGGTACAGATCTGTATTTGCTTCAGGGAGTTTCCTTACCAGTTCTCTAGGTCAGTGACATCACAGGTATGCCCCATCTCCTTGTCTCACCCCTCCCTCTAAAAAAAAAAAAGCCAAACCCAGACAGAGAGAAACTGTTTTCATATCAGTTATCTGAAACAGGGCTCCACTTGTAATGAAGTACAATCATATCCTTAAAAGTTCCCTGATGGACAGAGGACATTTTAATTTATTTTTACTCTATATACCCAGTGTCTTGCACAGAGTCCACCTTCTGGCTCTCCCTGAGACCTGACTCCCTCCCAATGACAGCCTCCCTGGTCATCCTCTCTAGACCTGGCTGAATTTTCACTCATTTCCCCACTCACTGGTTGGAGTGGGAGAGTTGGAATACTCATTGCTCTGCATGGCCATCTCCTGGCTCTCCTGCTACCACCACCATCTCCTCTTTTGAGGGTCGCTTGATCCATGTTTACCTCCCAACAAAAATTCTGGTACAGGTTGCTTCCCCAGCCTCCAGTATACACCCCTCCTTTCCTCAACGAATCCAAAATGCATATTGATGCTTCTTCAAACATTCTAACCTCCCAGTACTTCAATTTACTTATCTTCCATGACTTATTCCTCTAACATACCTCAGCCATATACAAAGATGGTCATAGTCTTGATCTTGCCATTACCCACAAGTGCACCACTTCCACTTTCATTAACTCTGAAATTCCCTTGTCTAATCACAATCTATTGTCATTTTCTGCCTCTTCCTGCTGTGTAACCCCTAACCCTGTTCTTCATCCTCGCCACAACCCCTAATCCCTTAGTTCCTCCCAAGGCCCTCACCCCTGTAACCAATTATATTCTTCTTCCTTCCACATCTTGACCCCGTGGAGAATGAGTTCAGTTCTACCTCTTTTCTTCTTGAGACTTTACCCCTTACTGATGATCTTGTCAGGCTTGGACCACTCTCACCATCCACTGCCTCTGTGCCTGCACATCTGCTGCTGGACAGAACTGAAGACCATGCTGATTGGGTCCACTACACATTTATGTTATATATAACCCTGCCTCTTCTGAGCCCTCCCTGCTGCCAGGCAATCCTTTCAAATCTCTCTGACTCACCATTTTACTCACCACAGCAGCTCCTCTAAGCCCTCATTGTTTCTCAGACCTCACATGGCTGTCCTTCCCTCCATCCTCTCTGCTAAAAACCTTGCCTCATATTTTACTGAAAAACTTGAGGCCATCCACTGAAAGCTCCTTCTTGTTTCCTCCTCCTCTTCCTCTTCCTCCTCCCTCATCTCCTTCACTCTGGTACTGTCTTTCATTATCTCCTCCATCACCCCTATCTCACATAATTGGGTGACCCTTCTCCTTCCCAAGGCAAATTTCCTGTTCATATGCAAGAGATCCCATTCCATCTTCTCCCCCTCCCTCCTACCTGTATACTGTGTTACCTGGGGATATCATCAGCTATCATGGAGTCAATTATCTTCTCTCTGCTGCTGATTCTCATATCTACTTATCCATTCTGACCTCTCTGATGACAGTTTGACATCTCCAGCTGCCTACTGGATATTTTAAACTGGATATCTTATAGACATCTTAAGCTTAACATACCCCAAAACTGAAGTCATTATCTTCCTCCCAACCTGAAAAACCCTCCCCGCTTTCTAACTTCCCTGTTACTGTAGAGAGCATCATCATCCTTCCAATCCCTTAGGCTGAAAGCCCAGGAGTCCTCCTCAACCCTTTATTCTCATCTATCCCCCCTCCTCATATTCAATCTGTTGCCAAGGCCTGTCCATTTTACTTTGTAACATCTCTCCCATAGACCCTCTTCTCTCTTGTGCTGTGACATTGCCACTATCCTGATGTAGACCCTCATCACCTTATACCTGACTGTTTCAATAGCCTGCTGATAGATTTCTCTTCCCCAAGAATCTCTCCACTCATCCTCCACTTGGCTGTCAAAGTTATCTTCTTAAAGTACAGGCTTTACCCACGTCACCTTTCCCTACCCAATAAACTCTAGTAGCTAGCTCTCTATCGCCTCTGCTTGGCATCCCAAGCCCCTTATGACCTGGCCCCTGCTTACCTTTCCAGTCTCCTTACATCTTCGATAGTGACACCGATGTCCTTGCTGTTCCTCCAACAAGATACTTCATTTTTCAAATCTAGATATTTTCACTGTCTCCCATAACTACAATACTCGCCCTCCTCATCCTCCTTCAGCTACTGACTTCTCTGCTTCCTTCAAGTCTCAGTTAAAATTCTGTTTTCTATAGGAAGCTTTTCCTGACATACTTTAATGCTAGTGACATCCCTCTGTTTATTATTTACAATTTATCCTTTATATAGCTTACTTGTATAAAGTTGTCTTCATGATGTCTCCCTCCAGTTAGAGGCAGTTAGGTGGCAAAATGGAGAGAGTGCCTGGCCTGGAGTAAAGAAGAAGAGTTCAGTTCTGAGTTTAGACACTTAATAGCTGTGAGACCCTGGGTAAGTCACTTGCTTTCTGTTTGTACCAGTTACCTCAATTGCAAAATGGGGATTCCTGGGGCTGTTGTGGGGCTCAAATGAAACAATATTTGTAAAGTGCTTAGTAGTACCTGTCACATAGTAGATATTGAACAAATATTGACTAACTAGTGTTTATAACGTGTTTGTTAATTGAATATAATTCAAGTCCTTAAATCTGGAAAGATAATAATACCCGATATTTTTGTAGCTCTTAATGTTCCCAAATCATTTTTTTTGTGTTCACTCTCATATTTATGGGCAACAATACTATGAGGTAAGTGCTGAAGGAATTATTCCCATTTTGTATGTGAGAAAACTGAGGCTCCAAAAGATTCAATAATGCCCATAGTTACATGAGTAAGTGAACACTTGCTATCATAACACATCGCTCCCTTTGTCCAGAAATATAGAGATGTGTTACTTAGCAATGAAAAGATGAGAAAGAGCTTTTGTGCTTCTATCCACTTGATTTTATTTGGATGGAATTTTATTTTGACATTTCAGGATAAGGGCTGAGCTGGACTCCTTCAGTTTCACTCCCATCCACAGATATAGACTTCGGGGCCCTACTCCACGACCACACACAGATGTCTTGTTTACACTGGCTTTGTATGGCAGCATGATCCTTCTCCCAATTTTGGCTAGGAACCCAGTCTACCTGGGTGTTAGGAAACAAGCCTCCCACATGGCAATTAAAAAAAATTTTTTTTTGCTTTTTGCTTTTTGGAGGACAGTTGGGGTTAAGTGACTTGCCTAAGGTCACACGGCTAGTTTTTTTGTTAAGTGTCTGAGACCACATTTGAACTCAGGTCCTCCTGACTCCAGGGCCGGTATTCCATTCACTGCGCCACCTAGCTGTCCCCCACGTGGCAATTTTTAACAGTGTTCTAATGTTATGGAAAATCTCAGTGGAGTTTCTTGTGCTGGGGGGTACATTGTCCCCTTCTATACTCTACGTGTGTCTCCTACCTCTTATATAAGGTATACTTCTAATGAGTTTGATCTTTTTAATATTTTATTTAATTATTGATATTTTACATAGGTATTGATAGTTTCTTTTTTTTTTTTTTACATAGCCATACTATCCCATGTATTCCTGCCCCAACTTTCCCCATGATCCATCCCTCATGACAAATAGTATCTTTTTAAAGAGGAAAAAAAGTCAGCACAAGTGATGGAAACATTGAAGATGTCCAAAAACATGTGCAATGGGTAAAACCTGTGGGCCTCCTACTTTCACACATGAGTAGTTAGGAAGAATCCTCTTGTTTCTTCTTGTTTCTCTTGATTTGATTTGATCCCTTCATTCAAGACAATTTTTATGATTTTGTTACATTTACTTTCCATTTTTTGGTGTGTTGTTGCTCTTTCCATTTAAGCTGTGGTTGTTATTGTGCATTTTGCCTTCCTGTCTCTGATTACTTTACTCTGCATCAGTTCATAAGATTTCTCCATGCTTCTCTATATTTATCACACGCATCATTTCTCATGGTACATTAGTATTCCTTTACATTCATATACAACAATGTGTTTAGTTGTTCCTCAACTGATGGACAACTAATTTGTTTCCAATTCTTAGCTATCACCAAAAGTACTGTTATAAATATTTTAGAGTACATGGGGACTTTTTTTTTTTTTTTTACTGATAGCTTCCTTGGGGTATAAGTCCAGTAATCAAGTCTCTGGTTCAAAAGGTATGAACATTTTGGTCCCTTTATTTCTTTCCAAATTCTAATTGCTTCCAATAGTTCCAAATCATTTCCAAAATGATTCTATCACTGAGAGTCATTGACAATGTATTAGTGTAGGGGCAGCTAGGTGGCGCAGTGAATAGAGTACCAGCCCTGGAGTCAGGAGTCCCTGAGTTCAAATCCGGCTTCAGACATTTAACACACACACACAAAAAAAACCTAGCTGTGTGACCTTGGGCAAGTCACTTAACCCCGATTGCCCTAAAAAAAATTTTTTTAAAACCAAGCAATTTTTGGGACGGCTAGGTGGCACAGTGAATAGAGCACCCGCCCTGGAGTCAGGAGTACCTGAGTTCAAATCCGGCCTCAGACACTTAACACAAAAAACTAGCCGTGTGACCTTGGGCAAGTCACTTAACCCCAACTGCCCTCCAAAAAAAAAAAAAAACAAAAAGACAACGTATTAGTGTAACTATCTCTCTACAACCTCTCCAACTCTGACTATTGCCATTGTTTGTTATTTTTGCCAATTTTTAAGGTATGAGGCAAAATCTCAGTTATGGAATCTGACTTGCATATATATATATCTTTTGTTATTCTTATTGTTTGGTTAAGAATGCATCTCTTAGCCATATCTGTTAGAGGCATATGATCTGTTTCTCTTCTGATTTTTTTCTGCATCTATTGAGATGGCAATGCAATTCTGAATGTTTTAATTCTGAATGTTTTAATTAATTTTAAATTTAAATTAATTAAATTTAGTTAATTAATTTAATATGAACAATGATGTTGATTATTTTCCTAATGTTGAACCATGTTGTAGGCCAAGACTTTCAGGGGCCTTGGCCACATAGCTCCTCAGTTCTACAAAGGTCATTAGGCAGATATGCAAGGAGAGCATTATCTTGTTGAGTGGATGTTCTCATTGGTTTCATGATTATCTAAAGAAAGTACTGAGTTAATTTGCAAGTCTTGATTGTAACACCCTGTTTGTTTGTGCCTCCAGACTTGGTCCTAGGATAAAGAGCTTAACAAGTGATTGGCTTTGGGCTGGGGTAGAGAAAGATGGAGACCAAGGGTGGTTCCTTGCATTCTGCTAAGGGTATATAAACCTTGTATCTTCCATGTATCTTTGGCTCTGTATGAAATGGTTCTGCAATAAACAAACTATGGAATACATCCCCGTCTCTCTCCCTCTTTCTTATTCAGCTCGCTCTCTCTCTCTCTCTCTCTCTCTCTCTCTCTCTCTCTCTCTCTCTCCCTGTCCCTTTATTTCACTCAGCTGGTAGCTAGGCCCAGGCTGTGCTAGCCGCAGCAGAACCATCCTTATATCCCTAGTATAAATACCACTTGATCATAATGAATGATTTCTTTAATAAATCATTGTAGTGTATTTGATAGAATTTTGTTTTAAAATTTCAAGTCAATGTATGTATTGGCCTATAGTCTTATTTTTGTGTTTTATCTTTCAATGGTTTAAGTATTAGGACTATATTTGGCTCATAAAAGGATTCTGGCAGGGTTGTTCCTTTATCAGTTTTTGAGAATATTTTTTGAGGTATGGATACACTAACTGCTCTTTAAAAGTTTGATAGAATTCTCCCACAAATCCATCATGTCCTGGAGTTTTTTTTTCCTTTGGTAGTTCCTTTGTAGCTAAATTTATTTACTTTTCTCATATTGGGTTATTTATTGGGTTATCATCACATTTAGGTTATGGCTAGGATAGCCTGGGTCTTTTATATTTTTAAAGATATTCATCTATTTTTTTGTGTGTGTTCTCAGTTCTGTTAGCATGTGAGTATTCCTAATAGGTTCTGCTTACTCTTTATTTCTTTTGTTCTTTTTTCTGTTTTTACCTAGCTCATTTGCCATTTTATTGATTTTTTTCTGTTCTCTTCTTTTAATCAGATGAACTAAGGGTTTTTCAATTTTATTAGTCTTTTCAAAGAACCAACTTCATAGGGGTTTTTTTGTTTCCAATTTATGTCAACTCTAATTTTTAATACCTCTTCTTTTGTGCTTATTTTAGATTTTATTATTTTTAATTTTCAAAAAGCACATTAAGTTCATTGATCTTTTTCTATTTTGTTAATATATGATTTTAAGGATATGCTGTCCCCCAGAAACTGCTTTAGCTGCATCCCAGAAATTTTATTGTTTCGTTTCATCTTTATTGTCTTTCACATAATTATTAATTACTTTTATGTTTTGTTCTTTAATTTGCTTATTATTTAATATTTCATTGTTAAGTTTCCTTTTAGGTACATATATTTTGTTTGTGGTCCCTGAATCAATGTTTATTCTGATGTCATTATGGTCTGTAAAGTATGTATTAACTATTTCTGCCTTTTTACATTTGTTCAGAATATTTCTATGTCGTAGCACATTGTTAGTCTTTGTAAACATTTCATGTGTTGCTGAGATACATGAATATTGTTTTACTATACCATTTGGAAGATGCTGCAAGTCTTTTAGCTCTAGTTTCTCCAGAAATGTGTTTAGTTGCATATTTTCTCTTTTGTTTATCTTTCTATTAGACTTATCCAACACTTGTAGAGGGATATTGAAGTCTCCTATCATGATCTATGCCTGCACCTTTGCAGCACCAACCAAAACAAGAGAGAGCAGAATGAATAATTGTGGACCAGATGGAGATTGCATTCATACATTTATTGCATGCTAGGGAAATCTCAAATAAGCATCTGAGGGTTAGGGTTTATATACTGTAGCTGAAGTCACATAGTTTGCTTCATGAGGCACCTAACTTGCAACTTTGCAGGAGGCTACTTCTATGAGACACTTCCCTGCTTTCTTATCCCATGCATCACTACTTTATCTATATGGCTCAAGCAGCCAGGGTTTCAGGGACTGCCAGAATGTTCCAAGCCTCCCTTGCATGAGGAATGAATAATAGGGAGTGGTGGGTCAACATCCAGAGATACTGGGCCTGGGTTGTGGGAGACAGGTTCAAGGGGGTCCTTGGCCTGGATTCATGCCAATGGCAGACCCCTCAGAGCTCGGCATTGCTTCCTACAATGATGTGTTACTATCTGTGTCTTTTTGAAATTCAGATAACATTTCCTTTTTTAATTTGGATGCTAAGACACTTGGAGCATACAAGTTTATTACTGATATTGGTTTATTGTCTATGGTTCTTTTCAATATAATATAGTTTCTTTGTTTTCTCTTTTATTTTTTTTAATTCTTGTTTTTGCTTTGTCTGATAGCATGATGGTAATTCTTATTTTTTTTTAATTTCCCATCCCTTTATTTTTATTTTATATTTGCCTTTGTTTTTTAAACTTGATCCTTGTTAGTATCATCAGATTGTAAAATGCTATTTTCTTATCCAATCTGTCACCCTTTTTTATTTTATTGGACTGTTTAATTCATTCACATTTAAGCTATAAAAGTCAGATTCATATTTTCCTCTATCCATCTCTAAAATTGTTTTTTTAGTTATTATAGTCACCTCTCTTGCTATAAAACACAGTATTATGTTCCTTCAATTAGTTTACTGTAATCTTTTTTAAGGTGGCTCTATTTCCACTGGCTCTCTTTCCCAGTCCCCTGATCCTTTTTTTTGGTTTGTTACCTCTTTCCTGTTAGGCACAGCAGTTCTCAACCTGTGGGTTATATTCAATTTGTAACAATGAAACTACATCCTGCATATCAGATATTTACATTATGATTCATAACAGTAGCAAAATTACAGTTATGAAGTAGCAATGAAAATAATTTTATGGTTGGGTGTCACCACAATATGAGGAATTGTATTAAAGGGTCATGACATTAGGAAGGTTGAGAACCACTGTTGGATTTTATTTATTAGTTTCTCTCTCCTGCTTTTATCTGGTTATATATTTCCTTTTCTCTCCTCTTAGTTAGTTGATTAGTTTTCCCCTTATTTTCTCCTTCAGTCAATCCTATTCATTAAATTTTAAATTTCTTTTTTTTCTCCACTTCTTTCCAAAAAGGATTTCTCTCACTTTCTTCATTATCTATCTTTGATGTCTGTTTACTCTACACTGTTATTCTCTAATTCATGACCTCTATAATCATCTGGTCTTTCTCTTTTCTTTGTATTCTTTTTTTTTCTTTGTATTCTTGAGGTAGTCAAAGCTTCTGTTCTAATCTGTCTCCTCAAGGCTCTTCCTGCCACTGCTTTGTGGGCCTTACCCCAGGGATTCATCTTTTCTTTTGTGCCTCTCTCTGAACAATACCAATTATTGCTGGTATTGTTGACCTTTATGGGTTTTTTCTACATTTGCTTGGAAATCTCCTCTTGTATTCCACTCTCCCGCTTCTCCAGGTGCCAATTACTCCCCACCTCCACCCTCACCTTGCAGAAAAAATAGACAGTTCAGGCACTATATATCCCAGGCCTCATCCAGGATAAGATCCTTATCTCCCTTCCCCCATAGGATCATTCATCAGTGGAATATTCTCCCACCTCCAAAGTAAGGCCCAATTCCTTCCCCCCTTTTCAGTCTTTACTCCATTGTCTTTATTCATATCCCAGTAGGTTCTTCTCTTTCTGAGACCATAGAGATCACATTACCTTCATTGCTAGTCATTGATTTGACTCTGGAGTATTACTCACTCCTCTCCATCCTCCTGCTTCCCTCCCTTTCTTGTACCTCTTATACCTCTCCATATTTTAACACAGTTCCAAGTCATTCCCCAATTGATAAGTGGTCAAAGGATATGAACAGGTTTAATAATAATCAGTTTATTAGATACTTAGGGCTAAGTAGATCAGATACTTAGGGCTAAGTATAGAAGGTATGAACTCTGTCCATTGGTGAAAAGGTGTGAATTCCCCTGTTGACTTGGAAGAAGGCTATTGGCTGAGACAGGAGGCCAGTGCTGTACATAAAGACGAATTTTAGAGAGACAAGAGAGAATTTGGAATTGGCTCCTCAGTGAAGGAAGATTCATGGAGACTGAAGTCAGCTGAGAAAGAGAGGGAGAGAGAGAGAGAGTTCCTCTCCCATTATCTGGAAGCTGGCTGAGACATGAACAGGATGGGACTTTGTTTGTGGCCTGGCTGATCCTTGAGTTCCAGGCAAGAGAAGTGGTGAAACGTTTGAGGTGTGCTGAACCCTGTGAACTGCAGTGTGTGCTGGGGATTGCCCTGAGGACTGGACAAGGACCTGGGAGCTGTTTATCTCTGAGTACTGGACGAGAGCCTGTCAGCTGTCAGCTCCTGAATCTAGGTGATTGTCTGGTAGATTCAGGAGGGAGCTG
>JAQQSW010007739.1:0-12500 GCA_028646575.1 Pseudocheirus occidentalis
GAAGGAAGGAAGGGAGGAAGGGAGGGAGGGAAGGAAAGAGGGAAGGAGGACTTTAAGGTGTAAACCTTCAGGGGGGGTCTAGGTTCAACTCTCCATGACTCTATTTAGTATTTCCCAGCAAAAAAAATACTGGAGAAGTTTGCCATTTTTTTTCTCCAGCTGATTTTAATGAGGAGGAAACTGAGGCAAACAGGGTTAAGTGACTTGCCTAGGGTCACACAGCTAGTAAGTATTTGAGGCCAGATTTGAACTCAGGAAGATGAGTCTTCCTGGCACTAGGTCTGGTGCTCTGTCCACGGCACCATGACTGCCCCTATTTCTGACACATCTGACTAATAACCATTTGTCAAATTGAATTGGATTGGGGGGAAGGAGCAAGAAAAAGGTCCAGGACTTGTACAGACAATATTTCAGCTGGTCTTCCACTGTCTTGAGTGATCCTTCCAGGCCAGGGCTCTGACCTTTTCTCCTGTCATCTCCGTATCCCTCCTTGCCTTCCTCAGAAGTTTATTGTATATTGGGTAGAGAAGGCGAACATTGGAAACTTGCAGCCCATCAGATTAAAATAAAATTGGGAAATATAAAACAAACACATAAATACAAAATAATTACATAGTGAATATGAAATAAATAAAATACCATTAAACATAGATAATACCATGTTTCCAAACTGAGTCAATATACAGCCAGCAGAGCCCTTTATGCAGAGATTATTGGTGCCTGTTGCTGAGTTTGCTGCCCCTGGGAAAAATACATGGAAAGGTAAATAATGGTGTGAATCGAATAATAGGAGATAATATAATCATCATAAAGCACTAGAACAAAAACGTCATACAAAGCAACAATGCAGGGACGCTCTAAGGCAGAAAGCATGTATCCCATGCCTCACACGCGATCTAGGCTTCTCTCATCTCCCATCAAGGCTTAGTTCTGGTGCCACCATTTCCATGACTCCTTCCCTGATCCATACCCGCTTCCCAAGTGTCCTTGCTCTTCTTCCGCCTCAATTTTCTTGTTCCATCCTTCTCCATGCATGTGTTTATCCCACCCTGTCCAAGAATGGAAGGTCCCTGATCATGGCCACTCATTTCTGTTTACTTCTTTGTCACCCCAGTAACCAGTAAAACACCTGCCACAAATTATTGTTGTGGAGTTGTTTCAGTCATATCTGACTCCTTATGACATCATTTGGGGTTTTCTTGGCAAAGATACTGAAGTGGTTTTCTATTTCCTTCTCCAGCTCATTTTACAGATGAAGAAACTGGAGGCAAACAGGGTGACATGACTTGCCCAGGGTCACGCAGCTAGTAAGTGTCTGAGGTCAGATTTGAACTCAGGAAGATCAGTTTTGCTGGTTCCAAGTCCAGTGCTTTATAAAATATACCACCTAGCTGCCCATAATAGGTATTTAATAAAGGTTTATTAATTGATTAATATTCTTTAATAGATATGGAATGTGAGCCCCCTGAGGGCAGGCACCATTTTCCTCTTTTCCTCTGTCCCTTCAATGCCTAGCAGAGTGCCTGGCACTGAGCAGGGATTTGAGAAATGATTGTTGGCTGGAATTTGCTGAAGGCAGCCATGATTAATTGCCAAGCCAGAGAACAGGCAATCAGCACTGAGTTCAGAGGGTGTCTTTCTGGCTGCGGCAGCAGAGAACATTTGCTAATGAGAAGGAATTCATCATAGGAAAACTAGCAGCAAGGAGGGTTAGCAGACAATTCCCAATTTACAGTCCCTTTCAGGGGAGTTTGTGGCCCGTGGGGATGCTCCAGAGGTCAACAGAATAATCCCCCTGCAGCAGTTGTCCAGAACTGTCATTGAACTACACCAGATCCGTGTGGATAGAAAGCCAGGTCTCAGAGCTCAGCTTGTCCTGCGTGGGGCTGTGAGCTGCACCCAGACAGAGACTGCTGGGAGAAATAGCCTTTCCCCCAGTGCTGAAAATCAGTATTTTGCCATCCAGACCAGTACCTCAAACAGTACCCTGAGGCAAGCAGCTCCTTTTAAAAAATGTGCCCTCAATCAAGGGGCTAGAGCTCACCCCAGGCCATCTGGTAACTTTCCATTTTATCTAATTATTCTTGTTAATGAGGTGCTAAGCTTAGTTGGTTCTACCACTTCAGAAGGACACAAGTGATCTCTCATTGCCCTCTAAATTTAGCACCCAGGGGCAAAACCCCAGTTGTCCCACCCTAGTCATGACTGGTGCAGAGTGCTTGATTTCCTGAGTTTGAAGATTTCTGTTTGAATCTTGGTTCTGCTACTGGGGGACCTCAGATAAGTTGTTTCCCTTCTCTGGGGCCCCATTCCTCTGTAAAATGGGGAGGGGAGAGGGAAGGGACTGGATATCCTCCAGGGTTCCTTCCAGATCTGATCTATGGTCCTACGCTGAAGGGAGAAAAAAAAAACTGATATCAGAATTGAGAGCTTT
This sequence comes from Pseudocheirus occidentalis, assembly GCA_028646575.1. Lineage (NCBI taxonomy): Eukaryota > Metazoa > Chordata > Mammalia > Diprotodontia > Pseudocheiridae > Pseudocheirus > Pseudocheirus occidentalis. The sequence continues at coordinate 2,435 of JAQQSW010007739.1, forward strand.
GTCCAGATCTCAGAAATCAATGACTCTAAACTCCTTGGACTCTGCCCCAGAACCTCCCTAGGGTCTAGTAGGTGAATTTTTCCTTATTTTGTCCAGTTTTAGTGTCTCTCAATATCTGCTTTGACATTCTATCAGGCCCTTACTTTTGTATCCCTCAGAACCTGCTCTGACATTCTAGCAAGTCCTTGCTTTTGTATCTCTCAGGTACCTGCTCTGACATTGTAGCAGGTCCTAGATTTTGTATCTCAGTACCTGTTTTACATTCTAGTAGGCTCCTTTTTTTGTATCCCTGAACGCCAAGTAAAAGACATGGAGAAACAGCAATAGTTTTTTTGTTCATCAGCACTGGGCTCTCAGGTTATGCTCATGATGTTAAAACTTCTCTGTCTTAAGAGACCACAGGATGACAAGTTTAGAGCTGGACCTCATGGGCTATCATGTTAAGTCCAACCTCCTCACCATACAGGCAAGGAAACAGTGACTTGCCCAAAGTCACACAGAAAGTAAATGGCAGAGGCAAGATCTGAACCCAGACCCTCTGATTGCACTGTACCACACTACCCTTGCCTTTTTTAGGGCAAAGGGTGGGGGGAATCTCCTAGGGGCACTAAGAGGTGAAGCAAGGTGACACAGTGGAGAGAGAATCACACCTGGGGGGCAGGAAGACCTGAGCTTCCTCTCAGACACTGGCTGTGTGACCCTGGGCAAATCATTTAACTTCTGCCTCAATTTTCTCATCTTTAAAATGGGGATAATAATAGCGCCTACCTCTCATGGTTGTTGGGAGCATCAAATGACATAGTAATTGCAAAGCACTTAGCATAAAAATGTTAGCTATTATGGTTGGTGGTGTTGTTATAGCAACTTAGCCAGAATTATTCCATTAGTAAGCTTCAGAGGCTAAATTTGAGCCTAGGTCTTCCAAACTCTAAGGCCAGCACTTGATCCATTATGACCCCCTTTTCTCCCTCCCTCTTCCTCTGTCTCTCTTCTTTTTCCTCTCTCTATCCCTGTGTCTTCTACGTCGTTCTCACCACCACCACCACCCTCTCTTTCTCTGCCTCCCTCTATCTCTGTCTCTCTCTGTCTCTCTTTGTCTCTGTCTCCCTCTCTTTGTCTCTCTGTCTCTCTCTCTATCTCTCTTTCTCTCTCTCTGACTCTCTTTGTCTCTCTCTTTCTCATTCTTTCTCATTCTCTCTGTCTCTCTGTCGCTCTCTGTCTTTCTTTGTCTCTGTCTCTCTCTCTGTCTCTTTGTCTCTGTCTCTTTCTCTCTCTGTCTCTCTGTCGCTCTCTGTCTTTCTTTGTCTCTCTCTCTTTGTCTCTCTTTCTCATTCTCTGTCTCTCTCTCTGTCTCTCTCTGAGAAAGACTTTAAAAAAACTTATAAATGTTTTACAGCTTATTTTAAAATTCCATAAATTGAATGGACTGCCCCAAGGGGCAATAGGTTTCCCCTTTATTAGAGGTCTTTGGGCTAGGCCTAAACAACCACTTCTTGGGCAGGATGCGGCAAAGGAAAGATCATTGAACTTGTATTCACAGAACCTGATTTTGAATACTGGCTGTGCCACTGTGCAACTTGGAACAAGTCACTTAATGTCTATAGGTCTCAGTTTCCCCATCTGTAAAATAGGAGGGTTGATTAGATGGAATTTAAGGGCCCTTCCAGCTCTCTGTCTCTGATCCTCTGTCATTTAAACTCTCTGGACCTCAGTTTCCCCACCTGTAAAATGAGAGAGTTGGATTAGATGGCATTTTACCTTTCTTCCAGCTCTCAGTCTCTGATCCTGTCACTTTACTTCTCTGCCCTTGGGTCCCTCCTAGCTCTTTGTCTGTGACCCTCCATCATGGAAGATACTTCCTGTGTGAGGACATATTCATTCTTCCCCTGCACTTGGAAGAAGGTGATGATTTCTGGAACCCCTCCCAACCCTCAGTGTCCTCAGATCCTCAGTCTGGGATCCTTTGACTGCAAGGCTCTGATTCCGAGATTCTGTGATTCATTGTAAGTGACTGACGCACTTGGACTTTTGGACCAAATACCTTCACGCCATCTAGGCAAGGGTTTATTGACCTTATATTCTGACCACAAGCCTGCACTTGGAGATCAATAATGACTACTGTGTTAGAGGGCTCCTAGGGGCTCCACTATGGATCCAACTAAATTAAGGGTAATTACACGTTGGCTTCTGTGTTCTTGCCACTATTTACTGAACCGCCATATAATTAACTGTTTATTAGGGTCTTTCCTGGTTTGGATGAGATTCCAGTCGGCTCAAACACCCCAGAGTCTCACACAGAGAAAACCACTTGCTTTGCATTTGTTTCTATGGCTTTCTCCTGGGCACAGAGCTCAGTCTGGGAAGGTTCCAGCTTAAACAGTCTTAACATGGCGAGTGTGGTTGAAAAAAGGCTGCATCTGAAGTCTGAGGACCTGGCCGGGGGGAGGCGGGAAGAGAACAAGGCCCAGCTCCACATACTATTTATTGCCTATGTGATCTTGGACAAGTCATTTCCACATTCTAGGTTTTAATGTCCCTATGTTTGAGATGTGAGAGTTAGACTAGATGTCCTCTCAAGTCGCTTTCCTGGTCTTATTTTGTTGTTGTTTGGTGGTATCCAACTCTTTGGGGTTTTCTTGGCAAAGATGCAGGTATGGTTTGCCATTTCCTTCTCCAACTCATTTTAAAGATGAGGAAACTACTTACCCAGGGTCACATGGTTGGTAAGTATCTGAGGCTAGATTTGAACTCAGGAAGATGAGTCTTCCTGACTTCAGGCCCAGTGCTTTATCTACTGTACCACCTAGTTGCCTTCCTCCATGTTAAGGATCCGAGTGTCCTAAATTTGGGATAACAGGACAGAACAAGGCTCTTTTTCTGATGCCTGGATATGGGAGGTACTTGACAGGTCATAATATAGCCCAGAAAACCCTCTCAACATGAATTTAAGTGGAGATTCCAACATAAAATAAGTCAAATTAAGCTAATGTTGGGCAGCGAGGTGGCACCAGAGTGGATACAGTGCCAAGCCTGGAGTCAGAAAAACCTGAGTTCAAATTCAGCTCTAGACACTTACCAGTTGTGTGACCCTAGACAAGTCACTTCCCTCTGCCTCAGTTTCCTCATCTGTATAATCAGCTGGAGAAGGAAATGGCAAACCACTCCAATATCTTTGCCAGGAATGGGGTCACGAAGAGTCAGACAGGACTGAAAAGTGACTGAGCAACACTAAAGCTAACATTGCGTAATCCAGTAGAAAGGACTATTGACTGGAGTTGGAGGACCATCTTGGCTACTTGCTATCTGTATGACCTTGGACTCTCTGAACCTGAATTCAGAGGACTATGGAGGAGTTGGACTAGGGGACCTCTACAATCCCTTCCAGTTTTGAATCTCAGATTCTAATGTCTGAGAGTCACGAGTCCTTCATCTGCCTCTATCCTGCTCTGTGACTCTGGCCAAGTCACGACCTCCCTGGCTTATAGTGACATCTATTCATCCATTCATTCAACAAGCAATTTATTAAGTATCTACTCCATGCCAGGTCCTATGCTGTACACTGGGGGTTCAGAAATAAAAACAAGGAGCTCCAACTTTCAGACTATCTGTTAAATGAACAAATTGGGCTCAATTACCTCTTAGGGTCCATTCCAACTCTAAGGGTCCATTCCAACTCTAAATCTAGTCTTCTAGGACAGAGTCCATGCTAATTATTAGGCTTCCTTTCCATTTTCTTTGGCTTTTAAAAAGTGGGGTGTTTTTTTGAAGGGATAGGTTCCAGTCCAGTGGAAAATATCCTCAGAGTTACTGTCACTGACTTCTTTTGTGAGGGAAAGAGAAGAGAATTAAATATTGGTTTCTGCGGAAAAGCCAGATTTATATTAACCTAGATTTTTACTTTGCCAAAAATCACTCTTTCTCTGATCCCAGCCATAGACAGGGTGAACCCCATGGGAGGGATGTGTTCTCAGATAAATGATTGTTGCCTGGTGAAATCTACTATATGGGGAGTAAAGGTAACTTGATCCAAGTTTGGGTAAGTTGAGAGCCGGGTGACCCTGGGGTAAGTTCCCTTCCCAATTGATATTTCAATTCTCTCTTCCAAAAAATAAATGAGTTCGTGGTCTCTAAGGTCCATTCCCAATGGTCTATTCCAGTAGGCTTCTTCCCTAGCTTTTTGTCTTTGTCTTCTCAATATCTAGAAAGGAATAAGACATAGAGCCTTGGACTTCAATCAGGATAACCTGGGTTCAGATCTTGCCTCTGATACTTCTTTGCTGTGTGACCCTGGACAAATCACTTGACTTCTCTGAAATGAGTGCTTAGTAAGTCTCTAAGACTTAGCTACCAAATTGCCTGGCATGTCGTATAAACTTAATAAATGCTTGTTGATTCATAGGTGAGTGGTCATTTGGATTGGTGGAGATAATTTCCATACTGGGAGTTTTCCTCAAGCTAATGATTTCACAGTTCCTACCTTATTAATGTGTTTATATTCCTGACGCTCATCACCAAGGAGGGACTTAGGAAATATTTGTGGAATTGAATTGGATTCATAGGATTTGACTGTCATTAAAAGACTCAAGTTCCCTCTCTGATCATACACAATATCTGTACAATTCTGAAACACAGTCTATACCCTTTGGTCTTGTGGTTTCATGACGAAGCATGTGCTCCACCAAGGTCAAAGGCAGAAAGCACTCATCTATACCAAAATATTCATAGAAGCAGCTATTTCGGTAGCAAAACAAAACTAAATGCTCATGAGTTGAAGAATGGCTGACAAATGGCATTTTCGTGCTATAACCCTGCTTCTGATCAAGCCTGTAGTGGTTCTCTTGAGAGAAAACCACGTGACCTGTGCTGCACATATGTAAGGGGAGGTGATCCCTGAGTGGCTGAAAGAACGCTGAGCCACAAGGCTGGATGAATGGAGAAAGGATTTACTTCTGTTTGTAGAGAAACACTTGGAGAGAGGACCTTCAGGGAGGATGGGTTGAGACAGAAGCACAGTAATGGTAGACTGGGGCCCTGGAGTTGTAGACACATAGGAAAAGTCAATCCTCCTCTGTCCCTTGACATCTAGTGCCTATGGCCCCTGAGAGCAGACTCCCCCTGGGTAAGATCATTCCCTGTCTGTGTGTTTGATCTGAGATCTTATCTCTCTTACAGCTAAAGAGCTCATTTACCCTTGTGTATTCTTTGTTATGGTCTAATTAGTCTAACTTCTCCTATTGATGTTTGCAGCTTTCTTTGATACAGAAGTTTACTGGCTATTCATGATGGTCTTTTATGTAATCCCTGTTTGATGAGAAGAGGCTGATTTAGCAGCTGGCAAGTGTTAAGCTGAAGGCAAGCCTCCCTCCTTGTGATTAGGGGGTGGCTTTCATTCTGAACTCAAACTTTTATCTCTATATCAGAGGTATTTAAGGGGTAGCAGAGAGACAAAAATTCTACCCTGATAATCTTTTTTTGAAGACTCTAGGTGATATACCCAGCCTCAGTGGTCCTGGACCCTGCCTGCCCCTTCGTCCAGTTAGACTGCTGGAAACCCCTGGCTACTCTTGTCCCACTCTCCACAAGGGTGGGGCAGATCCCATGTCATATTTGTCATATTTATCTACCCACAAAACTATCTGTATATTCAGATGTCCCCACACAATATGTATTTTACGCTACTCTAAATGAAAAAAAATCAATATCAAGAATTAAAAGATGGGGTGGCTAGGTGGTACAGTGAATAGAGCATGGGTCCTAGAGTCACGAGGACCTGAGTTCAAATCCAGACTCAGACACTTAACACAAAAAACTAGCCGTTTGATCTTGGGCAAGTCACTTAATCCAAATTGCCCTCCAAAAAGCAAACAAAACAAAACAAAACAAAAATAATTAAAAGAAATATGGGAAACTTGTACCTGCTGATTTAGAGTGAATTAAGAGAATAATACACATAATAGCTATAATAAAGTAAACAAAAATGAAGCCACATGGTAGTAGAATCTGGATGAATTGTAACCACCAGTCTTAGCTTTCGAAAAGGGAAAAGGGAACATACCGACTGCCAGGAGAAACATAATAACAATAACTAACAGCTACATGGGATTTACTCTGCGCTAATCACTGTACTGAATACATTATCTAAACATGACCTCGTTTGATCCTTACAACAACCCCATTTTACAGGTGAGAAAACTGAGGCAAATGGAGTTAAATGATTTGACTGGAGTAATACAACTAATAAATGTAAAATAAGGCCAGATTTGACCTCAGGTCTCCTCAATGCCTGGCCCAGTGTTCTATAGATGGAGTGCTATGGAGGAGGAAGAGGGTATATGATGTCCACTGAAGTCAATGAGTCTCTTGGTTGTGCTGAAATTGTATTTCCTTGTTAAAAGTGAATGGTAGAGGGGTGGCTGGGTGGCAAAGTGAATAGAGCACCGGCCCTGGAGTCAGGAGGACCTGAGTTCAAATCCAGCCTCAGCCATTTAACACAAAAACTAGCCATGTGACCTTGGGCAAGTCACTTATCCCCAATTGCATTCCAAAAAAGCAAAATAAAATAAAATTAAGTTAAATTTAAATTTAAATAAAATAAAATAAAAGTGAATGGTAGGGTGACTAGAGGGAAATTATAGTATAAGACAAAAGGAAACAATAAAATGGACAAAGAAAAATCTGGATAAGGATCCCCAAATTCAGATCAGCCAAGGAGCCAAGGAAGACCCTTCTAGGAAGAAACAAGGTATGACCTGTGGTCTGGTCTCAAGGAAAGGACTCAGGAACTTCTCCTGGGGAAAAACAAATGCATAAATCAGGAGCTGGAAAACACTGGGAGTGAGCAGCAGACAGGAGGAGGGGGTAAGACAGAGGGGTGATGAGTGTTGAGGTAAAGCTGATCCTTTACAGATGATACCCAGCAGGGTTGACTCTGAACAAGGTGTAGGCGGAGTGAGCAAACAGCTTGATTCTAGTCTGTGACTCTTTTCTCCTACAAATGCCACCAGTTAGAAGAAAAAAAAAGAAGAGAGGTTAATATTTTTGCTTTCAGAATTAGAGAACAGATGGGGTGATTCTTAACAGTCTTACCCCCCAGGCTTGCCTGTTACTTCCTCTGCAAAAACCACTCTCATGCTGCTATATTTTTAGCAGCTGGAATATTGCAGACAGAATCATTGAAGATCTGCATTCAAATCCTACCTCCAACTCTTCCCAGTTATGGCAAGTCACCTCAGCTATTTTAATGTCACTTTCCTCATCTATTAAGTGAAGGTGTTGGATTCAGTGACCACCAAATGGGCCCATCCAATTCTCATGCCATGATTCTATGATCCTATGAATCAAACTTATTAGCCAAGTGATCCTCCTTGACACTGTATCCCAGGCAGCCTCAGTTTCCCTTTCTTTAAACTGGAGATAACAATGCCTTCAGCCCCCCCCCCACAGAGCTATTGAAGGAGGGGAGGGTCAAACAAGACAATATAGGGTGCAAACCTTAAAACATTATATGCTTGCCGTTGATTACAATCATAATTATCATTATGTTACTATTATTTGCTTTCTTATATGGATACTCTCTCTAGCGACCCAGATTCCAGTCACTCTATGACTTAGTCTATGGTCTCTCCAAATTGCTATGCTTGAAAAATTCACCATCCCACGTCCAACCTAATGCTGTACTGCTCCAAACTCCTCTAGGCTGGTCCTCAGATGATAGACACGCAATCTGTTGCTCAGCATATACTAGAAGCCTTTCCAACCTAACAGAACCTGCCAAACCTTCCACTCCTCTGGAAGAGGTTTCAAGGACCAGGGGTTGTCTCTTTACAACAATGAGACATACAGAGAGGATGTTAAGAGAGGAACAATGTTTTTTTAATTATCCAAAATGAAACTCCAGTGCCAAGCTCCTAAATATCACCCATCCCCAAAGTCAGTCTGTGGGTACACAAGAAAAAAGAATTGGAAAACAGCTTGGGGTAGGGAGAATACAGAGAGTGTTGAGTCAATCACTCACAGATTTTGAAAGAATAATTCTGGGAAGGAAACCTGATTACAGTTATCCCTTCCACATCATGGGGCTTAGAACCGCAGTATGCCTGAGAGCTGGAAAATCTGCATAAAATTTTTTACCTTCCTATCACACCAGAGAAGTAGTCTGAATTTTTTCTTTTTCTCTTATGGGGTGTTTACAGAACTGTACTGTAAAATTTGGCTCAATAATATATAATACTATATATATAGTTTATTTCTGAATTTCTATATTTTTTGTGCTATCTATTGGGTTTCATGTGTCATCTGTGGCTTCTGCAAAACTCCCCCCAAATTCCCATTTAATTTCTTTTGCCAACCCGAGATATATCGAAACTATGATGGGGATAACTGTATTGACCATTGTAATAATTATGCTTTGATTCTGAGATGCCATTTTGAAGTGGTAACTATTAAAACCACTACAAAGCCCCCATCTAATGTGTTACAGAATGACTAGTAATGCCAAAGACACATAAATCCAGTGACCAAAAAAAGGAAGGGATTTAATTAGCACATAAACCAACCTAACTAAAAGGAAACAAATGAATTTTCTCAGTCAGTCAATTAGCATTCATTAAGGTCTTTCTTTGTGCCAGACACTGTGCTAAGCACTAGAAACACAAAGAAAGGTAAACCATTGTCCTTCTACTGTTGGAGCCCACAGTCTAATGGAGGAGACAAAACAGAAATAAGTGAACAAACAAGATCATTGTCACGTTCAATTGGAGATAATCAACAAAGGGAAAGAGGTGCTAACATTCAAGGGGATTGGAAAAGACTTTTTTGTAAGAGGATTTTAGGTGGGATTCAAAGAAGAGAAGCCAGGAAGGAGAGATGAGGAGAGAGAGCATTCCAGGCATGGAGGAGAAAAATATTCTGAGCACAAAAGGGGGAATACACCTCCAATCCATGAATAAGTGAATTCGTCTCCATTCCTTTGGAGTCCCAAGCATAAGAAAGAATAGGAGTGGGGTGGAGAGAGATACACCCATCCTTCACAACTCAAGGAAGCTGGTAGAATATAAAGTCCTTGAGGGCAAGGACTTATATTTCTTTTTTGTCATTTGATCTCCAGCACATGACACAGCTCCTGACAAACAGGTGCTTTACAAATTCATGGTGGATTGAATTAAGTAAAAGTCATTAACAATGCAATGGTGGACTTCCAGTATTGGTAGTCTACATAATATTAATGCATGCTTGTTGGATTAGATTCTGATGATGATGATGATGATGATGATGATGATGATAATGGGACAGCAACAAGTTCTCAGACCATTTCTATATGAAACCTATTAAAAGAATATGAGAATGAGAAAACATAATGATGATGATAAAAATAATAGTAATGAAAATATTCAATGGACAATGACAGATTTGGAAATAATAAGTTGATTTATTTATTTTTAGTTTTCAGCATTCACTTCCATAAGTTTTAAATTTTCTCCTTCCTTCCCTCCTTGCTCCCTAAGACATGTAATCTGATGCAGGTTCTACATATATATTCTGTTAAATACTCCTATTTTCACATTGGTCATGTTGTATAGAAGAATTATAACCCATGGGAGAAACCATGAGAAGAAAAATAAATGAAATAGTCTTCTGTGTTCTGCATTCGGACTCCATAGTTCTTTCTCTGGATGCGGATGGCATTTTCCATTATCAATCCTTTGGAATTGTTAGATTTGGGAAATATCTTAACGAGACCCTATACAATATTAACAGAACACTCTAGCTATATCAAATATAATAAAAACGACAGCACTACCAAAGTTAATTTACAGTTTTAAGTCTATACCAATCAAACTATCAAAGGGATTGTTTAATAGAACTCAATAAAATAATACTATATAATAAAGACCTAGAATATCAAGGGAATTAGTAGAGGGGAAAGTAAGAATGAAGGGGAGTAGCCCTTCCATATTTCAAATTATGCTACGAAGCATCAGTCAAAAAAACAAAACATGGTTCCCATCATCCAAAGGCAGCTACAGAAAAATCACCATTTCAGAAAGGAGGAAAAGAATTGTTAGAT
>JAQQSW010007740.1:0-13629 GCA_028646575.1 Pseudocheirus occidentalis
CTTCCAAATGAATTTTGTTACTATTTTTTCTAGTTCTATAAAGTAATTTTTTGGTAGATTGATTGGTATGGCACTAAATGTATAATTTAATTTAGGTCAAATTGTCATTTTTATTATATTAGCTCCACCCAGCCATGAGCAATTGATGTTTTTCCAATTAGTGGGATCTGATTTTATTTGTGTGAAAAGTGTTTTGTAGTTATGTTCATAAAGGTACTGGGTTTGTTTTAGCTCGTAGATTCCCAAATATTTTATAATGTCTACAGTAACTTTAAATGGGGTTTCTCTTACTATCTCTTGCTGTTGGACTTCATTGAAAACGTATAGGAATGTTGAAGATTTATGTGGGTTTATTTTATATCCTTCAACTTTGCTGAATTTATTTATTGTCTCCAGAAGTTTTTTACTTGATTCTCTAGGATTCCCCAAGTATATCATCATGTCATCTGTGAAGAGTGATAGCTTAGTCTCTTCTTTGCCTAATTTGATTTCTTTTTCTTCTCTCATTGCTACTGCTAACATTTCTAGTACCATATTGAATAAGAGGGGTGATAGTGGACATCCTTGTTTCACCCCTGATCTTATTGGAAATGCTTCTAGTTTATCCCCATTGCATATAATACCTGCTGATGGCTTTAAGTAGATGCTACCTATTATTCTGAGGAAAATTCCATTTATTCCTATATTTTCTACTTTTTTAATAGGAATGGATGTTGTATTTTGTCAAAGGCTTTTTCTGCATCTATTGAAACAATCATATGGTTTCTGCTAGCTTTATTGTTATTATCAATGATACTGATGGTTTTCCTAATATTGAACCATCCTTGCATTCCTCAAATAAATTCAACCTGGTCAAAATGTATTATTCTAGTTATAAGTTGCCGGAGTCTTTTTGCTAATATTTTATTTAAGATTTTTGCACCTATATTCGTGAGGGAGATTGGTCTATAATTTTCTTTCTCCATTTTGTCTCTCCCTGATTTAGGTATCAGTACCATATTTGTGTCATAAAAAGAATTTGGTAGGACTCCTTCCTCACCAATTTTCCCAAATAGTTTTTAGAGTATTGGGATCAATTGATCTTTAAATGTTTGATAGAATTCACTAGTAAATCCATCTGGCCCTGGGGATTTTTTCCTAGGGAGTTCTCTGATAGCTTGTTCAATTTCTTTTTGTGAGATGGGGTTGTTTAAGTAATTTGCTTCTCTTCAGTTAGTCTGGGCAACCTATATTTTTGTAAATATTCATCCATTTCACTAAGATTGTCAAATTTATGTGCATACAGTTGGGCAAAATAATTCCTAATTATTGTTTTAATTTCCTCTTCATTGGAGGTACATTCACCCTTTTCATTTTCAAGACTCAGAATTTTTCTTCATTTTTAAAAAAATCATATTGACTAAGGGTCTATCAATTTTGTTGGTTTTTCCATAAAACCAACTCAGTTTTATTGATAAGTTCAATAGTTTTCTTTTTTCAATTTTATTAATCTCTCCTTCGGTTTCCATTATTTCTAATTTAGTATTTAATTGGGGGTTTTCAATTTGTTCTTTTTCTAGGTTTTCCAATTGCATGCCCAATTCATTGACCTCCATTTTCTCTAATTTTTTCATGTATGCATTCAAGGATATAAAACTGCCCCTAAGTACTGCCTTTGCTGCATCCCACACGTTTTGGTATGATGTCTCATTATTGTCATTCTCCTGAATGAAGTTACTGATTGTTTCTATAATTCCTTGTTTGACCCACTCATTCTTTAGGCTTAAATTATTTAGTTTCCAGTTAGTTTTTTGCTTACTAATCACGAGTGCTCAGCAGGAGATGGTGTAATAAAGGTCCTCGTGAATATTCACTAAATGGGAGGAGTCAGTGTGGTGCCGTGCATAGAGCATTGAACTTGAACTTGCAGATCCCAGTTCTGCCTCTAAGTAACTGTGTGAGTATGGCCATAAAGTGAGAGAAGTTAAACAAGATGATTTCTTGTTAAATAACATGGACCATTTATTGAAGGCATGACTCGAAATCTAACATCCTCTTAGTTTAAGGTCAACGTTGGGACAAAATAAGGCACGTGCAATCATTGCACATTTGACAAAGGAGTTTACTTTGCCCTAATACAGCAAGAACATACAACAAGGAAACAGACTTTGCTTCTTTCACCAAGGGCTGCCCTTGTCTCCATTTGGAAACATGTCTGGTCACTCGGTCATCAGGGTATAGCACGGTCTCAGGCATCCACCAAGTCTGAGAAACATCTGCTACAGGAGGATAGTACTGTTTATGCTCCTAGATCAGGAAGCTTTTGGCAGAGAAGCTGGGGCCAACCAGGTTGCACATGCAGAGGAAACTGAGTCAGGGTCAGGAAAACTGTGTTAGGAAACCACTGGTTTGGGTACCTTTTCTTGCCTTAAGTCAGTGATCTTGCACTGAGGGTGCAGGGACTGAGACTTAGAATTATTTTGAAGTTGGGGCGGCTAGGTGGTGCAGTGAATAGAGCAGCAGCCCTGGAGTCAGGAGGACCTGAGTTCAAATCTGGCCTCAGACACTTAACACAAAAACTAGCCGTGTGACCTTGGGCAAGTCACTTAACCCCAACTTCCCTCCAAAAAGCAAAAAGGAAAAAAAAATTTAAAAAGAATTATTTTAAAGTGGGAAAATTAGACCACAAGACATACAATAAGAAGGAACCAAAACTCAGCTACCATGGTCCTGTGTAGAGAAAGGCTAGAGAATTACTGTTTGAGGTGCCCCTTCCAGAGCTACCCTAGGAAGGCTGAAAAGTCCAGGGACAATGATATACTCCTTGCCTCTGATATTTTATAACAAGTGAAATTAGGCTAAAGAAAATATCAAAGGGCAGCTCTGTGAAACAGTGAACAGAGCAGCAGCTCTGAAGTCAGGAAGACCTGAGTTCAAATCTGGCCTTAGATACTTAACACGTACTAGCCATGTGACCTTGGGCTAGTCACTTAACCCCAATCGCCCTGCCTTCCCCTCTCCAAAAAAGCTAAAAAGAAAGGAAAAGAAAATATCAACTATTCGTCCTTTAAGGGAAAAAGGGGAGTCACAAAAGGGTACCATGCAGTATGGGATAGGGTAGTTAAACCCATCGAAGTGCAGAGGGGAAGAAGTTCTCACATGTAGCTTGGCTTAGCAGCCTCACCTTTTTGAGTCTCAGCCTTTTTATTATGAAAAAAGAAGAGTTATATAACAGTCAACACAGGGACATTTGTTATTGTTATTAATAATAGTGTCTAGCATTTGTATCCTTTAAGATTTGCAAAGTATTTTACATGTATTATCTTATTCTGTCATTACAACAACCTTGTAAGGTAGGTGATATGATTATTCCTATTTTACAGATGAAGCAACTGAGGCCTAGAAAGGTTAAGTGACTCATCCAGACTCACAAAGTGAGTGTCTGAGACTGGTTTCTAACTCAGCTATTCCTGACTTCTGTCACTAGCTCAGCATTCTTTTATACGCTCTGGATTTACCTCGCTGTCTAAGCATAACGCTAAGACCAGAATGAGTTCTCCTTATTGATGTGGCAAGCAAAAAAGCTTATGGGATCTTTGCACTGCTCTTTCTTTTATTTGTTCCTGTGTCCAGGTGAAGAACAGGATTTATGATTTAATTTGGTATAGAGAACTCCTCCATCACTGCAGACTTACCCCTGCTTTGTCACCTGAAGTCTTAAGGCATTTCTTGGGTTTGAGGCAGGGAAAACTTGTTTGACTGGTGTGGATCGGCTCCATCTCCTCTTCCCCTCATTCAGGTTCTTGCTGGAATGCTACCAGAAGAATTAGATCTCCTACATTCTTGTTCTTCCTTTCTGCTCTCTTACTCTGTGTTCCTTATTAGATAATTTAGAAAATACTGTCAATTTACTGATCCTATAGTTTCAAGGGAAGTTTCCCATTGGTATCATAATAGCTCTTTGTCTCAAATGATAAATGTTTGAGCGCAGAGGGGCTCTGAGCCTTCAGATGTAACACGGATATCTCTCCCCCATGTGCTGCCAATTATGGCCATGGAGGCAGCACACCAACCCTGATCCTGCTGGTAGATGTTGTCTTTCTCCCTTGGGGAGTAGCAAGAAAGTTTGTTAAAGTAGGATCACTGTGGGGGACGACACGTCAGCTGGGCTTCCTTGCATCACTTTGGGGTCTTTGTTGTTCTGGCTGTTCAGTTGCTTCAGTCATGTCTGATTCTTTATAACCCCATGTAGGGTTTTCTTGTCAAAGATGCTGGAGTGTGTTGCCATTTCCTTCTCCAGCTTATTTTACAGAAGAGGAAACTGAGGCAAACAGAATTTGGTGGCTTGCTCAGGATCACACAGTTAGTAAGTATGTGAAACCAGATTTGAACTCATGAAGATGAGTTTTTCTGACTCCTCTCTATCCAATGGGCCACCTAGCTGCCTACATTATGGGGATCTTAGGCTATATTAAAAGAAGAATAGCGTTTAGATGAAGGGAAGATATCATCTTGTTTATTCTGCCCTGGCCAGATCATATCTAGAGTAATTTGTTCAGTTTACAGAATTTCAGCAACCTCAGAAGTCATCTAGTCCTTAAAAGAATTCATTCTACACAGTACATGACAAGTGGTCTTTAGCCTTTGCTTGAATACTTCCAGTGAGAGGAAATCTACTATTCCCTGAAGCATCCATTTCACTCTTGGAAAAATCCAGTTCTAAAGTTTTCCACCTTATATCAAGCCTAATCTCTTTCTCTGCAACTCTATTCATATTCTCCAGGGTTACCTAGAACATGTCTAATCCCTTTTCCATGTGACAGCCTTTCAAACACTTTGAATATAGCTCTGTAATGAGAATCTGAAGATCTTCCCTGCTCCTGGACCCTTTGAAAGGCTTAAGTGGCTCTGAGAATGTTCTCTTATTTGAAAGTATACTCTGCCCTCTAACAGGCTGAATGTGGTCACGTGGAGCCTGTGGCTTGTTTTTAGGGAATGGCCACACCTTGTTACTTTGCAATTGGACAGTGGGTCAAGAGGGCTGTGACATTCTCTGACCCAGGAAAAGCCTATATATATGCCCTGATGTGAGGCTTTGCTTTGGGGCTCCTTTTGAGAGGAGTTGTATGATTTGGCCAGATGAGACTCTGGGAAGCCGTTGAGACCCCCAGCTTTGAAAACCCAGATGTTGATGCTTCCCTCTCTGGTAACTTGAAAAGGTATGGATGTGATGGTCAGATGGTTGGAAGCCCATCTGCGGATCTGTTTCTTGTTCCACTTGTAACTTGTGTTTGTAACTTGTGCTTGTAACTTGGGTTTGTATTCTCTGGATTTCAGGGTGCGGGTTTTTCCCCCTGGACTAGGTAAATGATATGTTTGTTTGATTAAAGAAAGATTGTTAACCCATTTTGAGTTGCTTTCCTTTAGAAAAGCAGATCCTAAGAACCTGTGCTAGCAGCCGCCCTGGGTATACAAGGGTGCTTGCTGATACAAGTTCTCATTTCCTCCCTAAGTCTTTTCAGTAAGAAGAAAGGTCAGATTTTTGTTGGTACATAACAAATCTCAATCTGCCATCAACTCTGCCAGTTATAACATAGACAAATTGCATTATCAGACTGTTTGCAATCTGTAAATTCAAACATTCTTGGTACAGAAAATTCTAAGTTCTCTAATATCTGTTATATATCTTATTGCTTTTCATTTTGTTAAGCATAGCAAAGTAGGATTAGTTTTAAAACCTGCTACTTTTCAAAAATTTGAAATAAATTGAGAATAGTCATAAATGCTTTTATAATTGTGAATAACTGAATTTAAATTCTATTTTTAATTGTTTCTTGTTTTTAAGAAGTCAAATATCCCTTTGTGATGAATAAATGCATAATCAGTTTCAAGAGAAACCCAGCTGGAGCACCTGAAAGTAGTATAAGCAAAGAAAACAGAGACATTTCCTAAGTAAAGGAAATGCAGAACCAGAGTAAAAAGTCCAGATCCAGAAAATACAATTTGTTTATAATTAATATGCATCATGGCTTTTATTGATGAAAAAAGATTATTTGTCTTGTATGAATGCTTTAACTAAAGATAACATGTAACTTAATTAAATCAAACATTTTGCAAGTATGTACAATATACATTGGCAAGACAAAATACTTTTTTTCTAGATAAAATGAGGTGTTTTTAATAATAAAAAAGATTCTTTTTTCCCTTTTTTTTTTTGGAGGGAGGAAGGCAGGGCAATTGGGGCTAAGTGACTTGCCCAAGATCACACAGCTAGTAAGTATTAAGTGTCTGAGGCTAGATTGGAACTCAGTTGCTCCTGATTCCAGGGCTGCTCCACTTGGATGCCCCCTAAAAAAAAGACTTTTGACCCCCATCCCCTCCACTTTTTTTAAACTTTGGAGGGTTTACTTACTTCCTACAAGATTGCTTATAGCATTGCTAAGTGTAAAAGCCTCACTTGATTGGAGACAGGATACCTGACAGGTGATAGGATACTTGGAGCTACTATTATAATAGAAATCATGCTTGATTAATATAAAACAAGGCAAACAAATTAAGTGGTACAGTTTAAACGGTTCCATTTGCAAACAATATGGTAGGGTGGAGAATTGCTTACATTTAAAGAACTTTGGGACCAAATGCTTTGAGATCATTTAATTTGAGGAACTAAAATCTTCCTATTTTGCCGGTAGTGGATGAAGTAAGAGATAAAGTTAAAGATACTCATTAGATTATAAATGTATGACAGTTAGTAAAACCGATGTGAGGTAAGATTTGTTCCTTTGAAATGCTATTGGTGACAATCAAAAGAAAATTTCAGTATAATTTCCTTAAGGTGATAAGAAGTTGGAGAAGTATATTAGACTTTGAATGTTTGGCTTGAGGTCAGTAATTTAAAGCTGCTGCCAAATTACCACAAGCTAAAACGTCAGCACCTAGAGCAAAATTAAAAGTTAAAACTAGTCTTTTGACCCCAGAGCTAACAAATTTCCTAACTTTTACCTCATGTCCCATGTGAGGAGCGTGTACTAGTGTAAGTGCATGATTTTAAAACATTCATTTATAGGAAAATCCAAACATGATTCAAGTCTTGCCTCATGCCTCCTTATGTGGTGCAGAGAATAAGAGCGAGCCGAAACCTGGGTTCAAGATAAATTTAGGCGTGGATTTCTTGATCAAGCACGAGACTACCTGAGTGTAATCACTCAAATGAGTAGTGGTTGTTGGATCTCACAGACTTGATTTTATAGGCCAAAACCGCAAACTACAACCAGGGAGGGGGCTAGCAGAAGCCATTACGTACAGAAGCTAAAAGAGTGGTGACTGGTTAGCTTTATGGTTCAGGGCTAATCTGGGAATATGACGCAAGGGTACATGGGTGCAACCTCCCAGTGACATAGGAGTCCCTCCTAGAACAGGGTGGAGGCCACACTGTGGAGGGTTGTTGAGTAATGGGGAGTGGGGAATAGTCACCCTTCCAGAACTGACCAAGGTCATGTTCTGGGCAGAGAGTGTGGGGACCCTGTTTGGTCTGTGGGACAGGACAGGGTGGTCTCCACCTAAGATAGTTCTTGCTTGTACTGTATGCTGATTAAGGAAAAAGGGGGCAGGGAACTACTTGAGCAACTTTGTGAGCAACTTTGCCCAGACTTGACTTAAGCAGTTTCAAGCTATAACAGAGAATAGGGACAAAAGCAAAAAAAAAAGGGGGGGGGGCTTAACGGTGGGGCACAGGTGGATCATGAATCAGGTGGTGGGCAGGCAACTTGGGATTTGGATTCCAGCACAACATTTATACTGAAAAACATACACCTCCCCTTTCTTTAGACTAGAGTCAAACTTCTTTCCAAATTTCAATCTTGTGCCAACACAACACAAGGATCAATACTACTCTCCAATTTTCATTTTTATGAAAAACATTAAAATAATAATAGTGAAACAATGAGTGAGCTGTGAAGGAACAATTAATTTGAGTAGCACATACATTTCTTCAGTTTGCTGGCTATAGAGGGGGAATCAACAGCTCCTTGTTTTAACTCCTCCTCTTCCTCTTGGGCACAATGGATAGAGTGCCAGACCTGAAGTCAGGAATTCATCTTCCTCAATTCAGATCTGGCCACCGACACTTACTAGCTGTGTGACCTTGGGCAAGTCACCAATACTGTTTCAGTTCCTTATCAGTAAAATGAGGTGGAGAAGGAAATTATAAATCATGTCAGTATCTGCCAAGAAAACCCCAAATGGGGTCATGAAGAGTTGGACAAGACTGAAACAACTGAACAATATCCCCCTCTTTTTCTATCTCTTCCTTCCTTCCTTCTCTCTCCAAAAGGGAAGAGAGAAAACTCAAATGAATTAGACAAATGAAGAGGAGAGAGTAATCTTTTATTAAAAATGGAGATGTGGGAGAAAAGTGATAGGAACTGAGAGCATATATTTGTCTTCCCAATTTCTGATCTCAGCTCTCAGCAGTGCTCAAAGCCTTGTCACCATTTTGCAACAGCAGCAAGGCTAGGGAGAAAGGATACCCCCCTACCAGGGTATGCCCTTCTGCCACCCCCCTCTCTCTAGAATGATTCTCTGACAGCTTTTACTTTCCAGGAGTCTTAGAGATAAGTTTCAAAAACATCACAAAACTGGTAGATTTTGGGAAAGTGTATGGACTCTTAGTTAAAGGGGAACTGTTATTTGGTAATAACAGTTTCTTCTTGCCTTTTTGTGGCTTTGTTGGAAGATATTGGAGGAATACTTGATAACCAAAAGGAAGAATCTGTTTCCTGGGAGAAAAAGTGCAGTTGCAAACGATTCAAATCTTCCTTCTTCTTTACAGTGGCTGGCAGTCTGAGGCCTTTGTAGAAGTATATTCTCAGCTGCTCAGGTGTCTTGATGCTGAGTCTTTTTATTTCAATTCCATTCAATAAATATACAGTGGGAGCATTTAGTCCTTTGTGATTCCTTAGAAGCTGGGAAGGGCATTCAAATTTTAATGGCTATAGGAGCAGGTAAGCCAAGTAAATTATGATAATCTTCATGTTTTCCTCCCTAAAGTAAACAAGATGCAATAAGATTGATTTTTAAGCTACTAAAATGTGGGAAATGGGGGCTGAGAAGGATCTGGTCCCATCTGGAGTAGTTTAAGATTTGAGCACCACCTTGTGGCTAATATAAATATTGCACCCCAAGTAGTTGGGAGTCCTATGACATGGCCTGCCACCTTTCTGCCTCAAGTGTCAATGTTCTCCTCTTATGGAGGAGAAAATCTGCCATTATGTACTACAAATTATAAAAGGGCATGGTAACATATACTGTCTGTCACAATCTCTTTGTGTGTGTGTGTGTCTGTGTGTGTGTGTGTGTTTCAGGGAATATATTTTGTTTTTTGTTTATTGTGTCCTGGCTGATTTCCCCAAAGACTTCTTGTCCTACCCTTCCCAGCACCAATTCTGGGCAACTATAATCTCCTTTGCATTCGAGACCTTATGAGAGGCATCACCATAGAAAATTAGAAAGAGTGCTGGACTTCACTCAGGGAAGACGGGGGTTAAGATTCCATCTTGGATTCTTCCTAGTTGGGTGAGTCCCCTAAGCTCTTTGGACCCCAGTTTCCTCATCTGTAAAACGAGGGCTGTGGACTCTACCTCTTACATAGTTTCTTGCTCTAAACTTACAGTCAGAGATTCTTTCCTGATTTGTCTGCCCTTATGTACTGAGCTGCTTCTTGTTCAAATCCTGGTGTTAGAGTCCCCTTAATGTTGTTACTGTTTCTAGGATTCCCTTGGCTACCAGATGATTGATTAAGTAAAGATAAAGACAGAAAACACATTTTGGGATGAAAAACAATGGACTCTTTTCCTGGTCCAGCTATTTCATCTATTTCCCTAAGGACAAGTTACTGAGGATGATGAAAAATGCCACCAGAACCGATGGAGTCTGAAGGCAAATTGAAGAATAATTTTTTCTTTTTTCTTTTTTTACTTTTCCCAAACAGTGGTTAATACAGAAGTATGTTGTGCATGATTTTACATGTATAATTGACCTCATAGTGCTTGTCTTCTCAGTGGATGGGGAAGGAAGTAGGGGAGATAGATAGATTTTAGAAATACAAATTTAAAAAGAAAAGAAAGTTTAAAATAAATTAAAAAATAAAACCTCTAGGGTTGGATTAACCAGGGATGATTATTAGAGGAAGTAGGTTTATATTTGGACTTAAAGAGGGACATTTGAATGTAAAATGACCACACATTGAATAAAATAAAATGACATTTTTCTGTACTCTTTATTCTGTACCACATCATCTTATTTAATCCTCTTTAGAAACTCAGTTGCAAAGTCTCTCAGGTCACATGACCAAGAAAATAGCAGATTAGACTTTGCAAAATATTATTTTATATTATTTAACGTTTGGCCATTTTACATTCAAATGTCCCACTTTGAGATCAATCTCTCCAAGGAAATTTCCATTAGAGGGGAGGGAATCAGGAGGTGAGCAACAGGAAAAAAGAGTTGGCATGGGGGAAACTGAAATTACCAAAAATTTTAGGAGGAAGAAAACTCCAAGGTTTTGAGTGCAAGCTGAAAAGCTAATAGGAAAGACATTAACAGGAAAAGGAAATATATCTTACGAATCTAGTAGATTTGAATAAACACTGAAAAACAAAGGAAAATGATTAAACTCCATATGAGTTAGGGAACCTGGTGGATTTTGAAGAGAGCATAGAACCATAGAGATCATTCCTGAATGGTTTAAAAGAGAAATAAGAACAATAAGAGAAGAATTTATAGCTGGCACAGCAAAAATAATTAACAGAATAAGAAATTCTAGAAGTGTTAAATAATGTGCTCAAAACAGCCTAAGAGTCTGAGATGCAGCCTGAGGTGATCCACCCTGAAAATCTGAGCCTAACCATAAATGAAAAAGACAGATGCTCAACACAAAGAGGTGTTTAAAACATTTTTGGAAAGAAAACCGGACCTACAGAATTACTTGCTTTTCAAACACTCTAGACAATAGAAAATCAAGAAGGGTAAACAAATACAGCAACCAAGGCCAACAGCTACAAAACGACAATAAATAGACCATGAAGTCTTACCCCAATCAAGTTGCAGAATCATTAGGAATCTAGACTGATCTATTGGCATTAAAATAAACCGTGCCACCTTGACTGAAAGAAGATTGGATTGCTTAAATTCTTTCCATGTGGACCTCTTGTACCTTGGAATTTCGGGGTTCCCAACACCCCCAAACTGCATCACTTCTTTTTGACAAATAAGTATAGTCAAAGAAAAAAAATCTACATATGGGCCATATCTGAAATTCTCTCTCCTTCTCTCTTTCTCTCTCTCTCTCTCCTTTTGAAATGGCCAGGAACTAGTTGAGCTCTGGACTCAAGACAGGAGTCAAGAAACTGGCCAGGAAACAGTTAAGTGATACTTTGTGAAATTAGAAATCCAAGTAAGAAGCCTTATGAACCTGAGCTAGAAGTCACTGAATCGGCCTGAAAGAGCCTGAGTATGAGCTTGGATAATTTGTCTTTCCTACGTGCTTGGGTCTTCATGCCCCATGCCCATTTCCCCATCAATCAATACTGAAGGAATCACACTCCCATGGTTACAGAAAAACAAATCACTTGCACCTGGATATCAATTAGTTTTAGTAACAGATTATGTTGTTAGAAACCCAATTAAGGTAGATGATATAAAAGATCCTGTACTTCTGTGTTGCTTTGCTGTTTTCTATCTCTCCCTTTTCGGCTTATGAGACAGCCCAGCTGATAAATCAAGTACTATTAAAGCTCCTTAAAACTTTTATTCGGACTCTGTGGTCACTCTGTTAAAACTTGCCATTTCATTTGGAGGCCCCAGAGAGATGGCCTTTGGCCATGTCCAGTGACTGCCTTTCCATCTGCAAGGGGGACTGGACTGGAAAGTTGATCCAGATGACAGCTGCTGAGAGACATTCCTCAGCCCCGGATCCACTTCCTTGTCCTAAGTTGGACTGCAGACTGGAAAGATTCCCAGATTACCTTAACAGTTGGCAGGCAAGGAACTCCAGTTTATGTGCAACCATTTGTAATCCCTGTTTAGATCCCTTGGGATCTCTGTCTAGATCTCAGATCTTGAGATCTTTGATGAGTACTCTTTTGGAATAATATGGTAGGTGGCCAGCTGGACGAAGCGGTAAAATTGCCCCTACTGGGTTTTTGCTGCTCAAAATCCCCCCGTTTTAGGCCCCCAGGGGGTCTCTGTGTTGTTTTGTTAACTTAAGTATCTCTGTGACAGTCTGTGAGTCCAGTCTTTCTGTTTAGGTCCCTAGTGGGGGACCTCTGAATTGTCTTTTTGTTCAGATCCCTAGTGGGGGGCCTCTGGATTGTCTTGTTGTCATAAGTGTCTCTTTGACAGTCTGTAAGTCAAACCTGTTTTGTCGGTTCATCTGTTGCTTGTCTGTTGTAAGTGGCTTGTGTCTTTGTCTCATAAGTGTTCCTGTAACAGTCTGTGGTTTAGAAGTAGAAATTCCTTTCCCCTGCTTTTTTCATCGAGAGTTTGGGAAAAAGAGGAAGTTAAAAATTAACAGTGTAAAATCTTTCCTGTTCTCTTAGAAAGAGAAAGCAGACAAGCAAAAGAAGGGGATTTTCCCTTCTCAGGGCTTGCCTCACCCAAAAGGTACAGTTTTTGTTCAATGAGCTATGCTTTCTGTGATTAATCATTCCCTTTGCCATGAAAAAGGTTATAACTCCTCTTTTCTGCCTACCACAGCGGGGATGAATTAACGTTTTGGTCACCAAGGAAACTCCTAAACAGAAACAACCCTAGTGGGAGCCGAGGTCTCCCTCTGTGAGGAAGGATTCCTTAGCTCCTCTCCACATGTGTGACCTCCTGCAACCAGAGGTCTGGGTTCACTAACTCCTACCCCTTGAGGGGACAAGAGCCAGGGGACCCCACCTCACCTTTTAGAAGTAGCAGACTCATTGCCCAGGTCTCCCCCTGTGCCCCAGTTTCTAGGTCTCTGTACTTTGTGTTTTGAACTACATTTCCTGATTGGTTAAAAACCTCCCTCTGCATTCCAAACGTCTGGCCAGAAGTTTGAATGCAGAGAGACATGAAGAGGCAGGCAGATCAGCAATTATTAACATTTTTTCCTGCCTTACCTGAAAGAAAAGTTTTTGTGTATCAGAATGCAACTGTAAAGCAATTGAATTCATTCCAGTCTGTTTTGAAAAGTACCCTTCCTCCAAATGATTTTTGGGTTCCATCTGTTTGAAGAAAGTGGGGAAGAAGCATAACAGCTATATCAAGGGCCCCCTTTGCAACAGCCCTGGGATGCCCTGGGTGCAAAAATCAGTACCTCTAGGTATGTGAACCTCTTCTTTCAAATCCCTGGACCCACAGCCAGGCTCTTCAACATGGGGAGAAGAGAAAAGTCTCTGTACCTGGTCAGCCCAACTGCTGTGGCATATACGGAGTTAAGAAGGACTCTTGGGCAAAATGGAGCGATAAATGTGAGGATTTGGAAGGCAAATGTTGTTTTAATATTTCTGATCATAGTAAATCAGTATATGATAGAATAAGGTTATAACAGAATCAAATAAAAAAATTGACCATTCACAAGGATTTTATAAAGGATTGGTTTGGGTCCTTAGGTTTTCCTAGTTG
>JAQQSW010007741.1:0-13629 GCA_028646575.1 Pseudocheirus occidentalis
AAATAAAAGATTACACTAGTGTTTCTCAAATGTAGTATGTAGAAATGGAAAAACTGCTTCAGAACACTGGAGGGCTAACAACAAGAAATGAAAATCACCAAATAGGAACAAAATAACAAATGGCAATATGCAGAGCTAGGTAATTAACAAAGGTCCTGAGTTGAAGTTATGTTATTAAAAGGAAAAAAACCACACTAAAAAAAAAAAAACCCACACCCAAACCTCTACCCTTTTTTATACACTATGGTTAAAAATAATTCCATCTAAGTTAATTTTATTTATAACCAAGCATAAATTGGGATGAGTATCTATTGCTAAGCAAAAATTAAATGTCATTGCTATTATCTCCCATCTCTAAGAATAATTTAAGAAATTTAAGAGTCGCCAAGAAAAAAACTTCAAGAAACAGAAAAAAATGCAACAACAAAAAAAAGTAAAATAATTACTTTGGATGTAAAGTGTTCAACTTGTGAAAAACAAAGCCAATCTAATAAATCTTTAGGAACTATGCACACTATACTGAGAACAACACGAAGCAGAGGCCGAAGTAGTAGTAGTATCTCTGGTACTGAAAAAATGAAGGGGTGAGAAGGTGGTGCTCTGGGAGAAGGGGGAAGAGAGAGGTAAAATGGGGGAAATGATCTTACATAAAAGAGGTGCACAAGAAGAGATTTTACAGAAGAGGGGGAAAATGGCAGGGAACGCATAAACTTAACTTATCAGAACCGGCTCACAGAGGGAAGTATAGAAATCTACCTTACTCAACAAGGAAATAATTTGGGAAGGGAAGAAAAGAAAGGGTGGAAGAATGGTAAAAGAGAGGGCAGATTAAGGGAGGTAGTGGTCAGAAGCAAAAAAAACTTTTGAGGAGGTACAGGTAAAAAAAAAGAGAAGGATAAACCAAAGTAACCAGGATGGAGGGAAATATGGTTAGTAACCAAAACTGTGAACATGAAATGGGATGACCTCACCTATAAAATGAAAGCAGAATGGATTAGAAACCTGAATCCAACAATATGTTATTTATAAGAGACATACTTGAAACAGAAAGATATATCACACATAGAGTTAAACAGGGAGATGAAGCGCAAACTATTATCCTTCAGCTGATGTGAATCACAGTCTTGGACAAAGCAAAAGCAAAAACTGACCTGAGAGATAATCTGGGAAACTGTATTTTTAAAAAAGATACATAGACAATGAAATAATATTAACAAATTTTTATAGCAAGTTTCTCTGATAACAGCCATTTTTCTCATATATATAGTGAAGTGAGTCAAATAAAAATAAGAGCTATTCCCCAATTGGTAAATTATCAAGGGATATGAACAGGTAGTTTTCAAAAGATGAAATTAGGGCTACCTTTAGTTACATAAAAATGCTCTAAATCATTATTGATTAGAAAAATGCAAATTAAAACAACTCTGAGGTACTACCTCATACCTATCAGAAATGATAAATGCTGGAAAGAATGAGGGAAAATAGGTACACTACATGAACTGCTGGTAGGGCAGTGCAATGGTCCAACCATTTTGAAGAAAAATATGGAACTACATCCAAAGGGTTATAAAATTGTGCATACCCTTTGACTCAGCAATACCACTTCTTGGTCTGTACCCCAAAGAAATTGAAGGGAAATGAAAAGGACCTAGAGGTGCGTAAATCTTTTTAGCAACTCTTTTTGTGGTAGCAAAGAACTGGAAATTGAGGAGATGCTTATCAACTGGAGAATGGTTGAACACAAGTTGTGGCATTTGATTGGGATGGAGTGCTACTATGCTATAAGAAATAAGGGGGTGGTTTCAGAAAAACACAGGAAGACCTATATGAACCAACGCAAAGAGAAATAAGCAGAACCAGAATACTGTTCACCAGAGAGTCAGTGATCAGATTTTGCCCTGGGTCAGACCACTTTGGGAGGACCCTAGCCTAATCTGTCTCTGAGAGCTTGGAATAACACTTAACACCCAAGAAAGCAGTAAACAGAACCAGTCTGAACCTTTCTTCCAGAAGTGTGCAGAGCCTGGCCATAACAAAAAAATCAGAAAGTAGGATGGAAAAATGAACAGAAAAAAAAAATCATACCATGAAAACTGTATTATGGTCAATTTCTGTGTCACGTGAGCAAAAAGATGGTGGACTAGATATAATCTCTGATCCCCATGACCCCTCAAACCTTTCCAAAATAGAAATTTTGTACCAACAATAAAGCAACTTCAGATGTTTTCATGGTCTAAGACACCCAGAATCCAAAAGAGATTTAAAAAAAAACAAAACTCAGCAATTGGGGAATAAGTTTTGGGGATACTGACTCTAAGCTCACTCAGCACCCCTCCTCCCACTTCCTACACCACCACCAGCAGGGCTGCACTAACAAAGCCCAGGATACAACACAAGCTTACATCAAAACACACTCCTATACTTTGGTTGGTCTTCCCTCTTCCCAGTGCCATGGCGAGACCTCAGTTCCAGGTTGCAAGCCAGCTTGGCCACAGCCTTAGGAGTATAAGTCTTCTGGGTCCTTACAACCCAGAAGCGCCAGTGCTGCAAAGCTCCAAACAAGTGATGCCAGGAAAAACCGGATCTGAAGTGTCAGTGCAAGGCCAGAGAACCAAGGAACTGAGGCATGTTACCAACACACCTGCTATGGGGGGTAGGGGAGTTGTACAGCACTCCATCAAGCCTGAGGAAAAGAGACCAGTTTTGACCACCCAAAAGTCGGTTTGGACAAAGACCTAACATGATGAACCATGGATTACCCACCATGGGAGAAGACAGAGATGCTCTGAGACACAACCACCAAGGAAACCACAATCAGACTCAAGAAGTAGGTGATATAGAAAAAAAGACTGAAAATACCAAAGATTTCAGGAAGAAATCTTAAAGACCTTGAATCTAAATACATAAATTAACAGGAAAAACAGTAACAGAAGGAAATACTAGTTAAAAAAAAAAAAAAGGGGGGCGGCTAGGTGGTGCAGTGAATAGAGCACCAGCCCTGGCGTCAGGAGTACCTGAGTTCAAATCCGGCCTCAGGCACTTAACACAAAAACTAGGTGTGTGACCTTGGGCAAGTCGCTTAACCCCAACTGCCCTCCAAAAAGCAAAAAAAAAAAAAAAAAAAAAAAAAAAGTTCGGGTATCTATGAGTTAATACTGCAAAATAAAGGAAAATGATCCAATACTTGATGAGACAGAGACCCTGTGGAACTTGAGGAGAACATGGAACCACAACAAACTGTTCTTGGGTAGCTTAAAAGAGAAATAATAATTATAAGAGCAGAATTTATGTCCTGCACAGAAAAATTAATGAGCAAATTTTAAAAAACTTGAATCTGAAATGGTCTCACCAAAGAGAACAATAGACTAGGAATGTGAATACAAAGAAGTGAAAAAATCCAAGAAAAAAAGGATAAACAAAGAAATTACATTATGCTGAGAAACTATATTATGCACCAAAAACCTTGGGATCCAAATTCATAAAAGAAACATCTGAGCTTCAAGAAGGCAGTAACATTTGAATATCAACATTAAATGCCATTAAAATTGATGATTACACAATAAAAACATATGGGTCTCAAAGACAAGTTGCATAAAAAAACCCAAAAGATCATAGGTCTCCCCAAAGATTGAGGCAGGGCAAAAAGTCTTAACACCATAACTGAAAGAAATAATAGAATAAAACTGTCTAGAGCTTTTGAACATAGAAAAATGAAATTGCAATAAAAAAAATTAACAGATCATCTCCAGAAACAAACAAAAGTGGCTGAAAACTCAAAGATACTAGTGGTGAAATTTAACAGTTCTTTCAGAGGTAGAAATTAAGCATATGAAAAAATGCTCTAAATTACTATTGATTCGAGAAATGCAAATCAAAACAACTTTGAGGTACCATATCTCACGAGTCTGATTGGCTAAGATGACAAAACCGGAAAATGACAGATGCTGTAGAGGATGTGGAAAAATTGGAACACTAATGCATTGTTGGGGGAGTTGTGAATTGATTCAACCATTCTGGAGAGCAATCTGGAACTATACCCAAAGGGCTATAAATAACTGCATGCCCTTTGACCTAGTAATACCACTTCTGGGGTTGTATCCCAAAGAGATCATAGAAGTGGGAGGAAGACCCATATGTACAAAAATATTTATTGCAGCTCTCTTTGTGGTGGCAAAAAACTGGAAATTAAGGGGATGCCCATCAATTGGGGAATGGCTAAACAAGTTGTGGTATATGAATGTAATGGAATACTACTGTGCTATAAGAAATGAGGAGCAGATGGACTTCATATTTACCTGGCGAGGATTATAAAAACTGACGCTAAGTAAGAAGAGCAGAACCAGGAAAAATTTGTACACCATCACAGACACAATGTATGTGTGACGACCAACCTTGATAAACTGGACTCTTCTCAGCAACACATAATTGTAAGACAGTGTCAGGATGCAAGGAGATATCTACATTCAGAGAAAGATCTAGAAAGAACAGAGTTTAAATGGAGACTGAAGCAAACTACATGCTATCATTCTTTTCCATGTCTGGTTTTGTTTCTTCTTTCCCATTGTTCACTCCATTGGTTACAACCCTTGTATACAACCAGACTAATGTCCAATGTGAAAGTATTTGCAGATCTTATACTTGATTGCATGCTGCCATGGGGGTGGGGTGGGGGGAGATGAAGGGGAGAAAATTTGAAACTCAAGGGATTGTGGAAATGAATCTTGTAAACTAAAAATAAACAAATCAATTTTAAAAAAAAGAAATTTAACAATTCAATTCAGAAGCAAGTTCTTCAAGCCATCAAGAAAAGACCTTCAAATAAAGCAAGACTACTCCACCCCCCACTAGAAAAGGGAAGAGAGATGAAATAATCCATTTGGAAGAGAAATGGCCTCAGAATGAAGCCCTGGATGACCTATCCAGCAAATCATAAACATATAGGACAAAAGATGGACTTTCAAGAATAGAGTACCGACCCTGGAGTCAGGAGGACCTGAGTTCAAATATGATGTCTGACACTTGCCGCTTACTAGCTGTGTGACCTCGGGCAAGTGATTTAACCCCAACTGCCTTGCCTTCCCCCCTGCAAAAATTTTCTCTCCTTCCCTCTCCCCTCCACCATGGGGGAAAATTTGAAACTCAAGGGACTGTGGAACTGAATGTTGTAAACTAAAAGTAAATAAATAAATTGGAAGAAAGAAAGAAAGAAAGAAAGAAAGAAAGAAAGAAAGAAAGAAAGAAAGAAAGAAAGAAAGAAAGAAAGAAAGAAAGAAAGAAAGAAAGAAAGAAAGAAAGAAAGAAAGAAAGAGAGGCTCTTGCCAAAAGAGGACACATGATCTGCTAATGTATTTTATGAATGTGGTACCAGCACTTTAAACTAGGTTATGGGACAAGATATAGATCTTCAAATAGTGGAAAAAAATAATCTGCCTGCCAACATGACAAAAACTAAGCAAATGACTTTTTTTTCCTCAATTTTTTTTGATGAACTTCGGATGACAAAATCATATTCTTGGAATTGGGAGAGATCTTGGTAGCCATCAAATCCAAACCACATGTGAATAAGCATCTACACTACAATATCTCCAACAAGTAAATGTCTCTTTTGCTCAAAGACCTCCAATAAGAAGCCATTTGATTGTAAGCTCCTTGAGGACAGTGACCTCTTTTTGTATCTCCAGAGCTTACCACAGTGCCTGGCACATAAGAAACACTCAATTTTATTGACTGTTAATTGATTTAACTCTTGGGGCACTTTATTCCACTTTAGAGAGCTTGAAACATTTACAAGTTTTTCCTTGTTGTTCTTTCAGTCGTGCCTGCCTCTTTGTGAACCTGTCCCAAGTTTTCTTAGCAAAGATACTGGAGTGGCTTGTCATTTTCTTCTCTAGATCATTTTACAGATAAGGAAACTGAGGCAAGCCTTGCCCTGGGTCACACAGCTAGTAAGTGGCTGAGGCCACATCTGAACTCATGAGGATGAGTCTTCCTGACTCGAAGACCAGTGCACTATCCACTGACCCATAAGAGTAAATCTCCCTCTCCCTCTTTTTGTGTGTGTGTGTGTGTGTGTGTCTCTCTCTCTCTGTCTCTCTCTGAAATTTCCAGCCACTGGGTCCTAGGAAGCTTTGGAGTCAAGTAGAATAAGCCTTATCTCTTTTCCATGTGAAAACAACCAACCAACCAAAAACCTTCAATTACTTGGAGACAGCGGCCATTGCACTCCTAAATCTTCTCTTCCCCAGGCTAGATATAACTTCAAAATGCGAAAATCCAAAAACCTGTGACTCCTCGTTTCATTGAGAGGATTTTCAACATTCAATAGCAAAATCTATTCATTCTTTTTATGAACAATTATTTTCTGGGTCAAAGGAAGAAGAGAACAAGGAAGAAGGAGAAAATTGCTTAGGGATTACTCTTTCCCCCAAATATGTAATATCCAACAACAGGAAGAGTGCTGGAACTGGAGTCAGAGATACTCGGGTGGAAATTTTGCCTCTAACATTTGCTAGCTTGGTCAACATGAGCAAGTTATTTAAGCTCTCAGCTTCAGTTTCCCTTGATGTACCTATATATATCACATTGTGAAAAATAAAGAAATAATGTATAAAAAAGAAAACCATAATGACCAAACAAGAGATAGAGAACACTGAGATGCAAAATGGATAATTCTGATTACATTAAATTGAAAAGTTCTTGCACAAAGTCAATGTAACCAAGATTAGGAAGGAAGCAGAAAACTGGGAAAGAATTTTTACAACCAGTGTCTCTGATAAAGGCTTCATTTCTAAAATACACAGAGAACTGAGTCAAATTTATAAGAGTACAAGTCATTCCCCAATTGATAAATGGTCAAAAGATATGAACAGGTAGTTTTCAGATGAAGAAATTAAAGCTATCTGTAATCATATGAAAAAATGCTCTAAATCACTATTGATTAGAGAAATGCAAATTAAAACAACTCTGAGGTACCACATCACACCTATCAGATTGGCTAACATGACAAAACAGGTAACTTATAAATGCAAATATATATTAAAAGGGCAGAAAAAGTTTTGTTTTTTTTTTTTTTTTACAAACTATACTATACTTTACAAACTATAATATAACAGGAAGAGAAACTGGCTCAGGGACCACAAACAAAAGACACAGACCTAAGTGGAGACTTAACACGGAAATCTTAAATAACGGAGTAGATCAAAGGGCAAATCATAGAAATAATTATGTGAAATAAAATGATAATAAAACAAAATACCAAAATTTCTGAGATGCAGCTAAAGTAGTAATCAGAGGGAAAATCATATCCAATGTCAACCTCAGAGTTTGGTCTAAGAAAAACATATGAGCCAGTCTGTGCTCTTCAGACATGCTCTGCCCACTTAGGAGAAATAAATGAGCAACAACCTACTACTGTTTGTCTTTCTTAGACCAAACTCTATGGTTGACACCTTTCAACCATACACGAAAGAAAGAGAGAAAGAGAAAATTAAGAAACTGAATATATTCCAAAAAATTGTAAAAATTAACGAATAAAGAAACCTAAAATAAGCACAAAAGAGATATTAAAAAATTAGATGGGATATAAACTGGAAACAAAACCACAGAAATGCTAAATAAAACTAAAAGCTGGTTCTTTGTAAAGACTAATAAAACTGACAAAACTATAGCTAATCTGATTAAAGAGAGAAGGAAAATCTAATCAATAAAATAGTAAATAAGCAAGGTAAAATGACTACAAAACCGTAAGAATAACAATCAAAACATATTATGTACAGTTATGTGCTAATAAAATTGAGAATACAGAATAGTGATACCTTCAAAAATAAAAAATATCCAAACTATCAAAAGGCTATATCAAGACCGTAAATAATCTAATCTCAGAAAAAGAAAGATCTAGGTATAAAGGAATTACCAAAAGCAAAAAAACAACAACCAAAAGTCCTAATCCTACTGTATTCACTAGAGAATTCTATCAAACTTTTAAATAACAATTAGCAAACATACTCCACAAATTACTCTCGAAAACAGAGAAAGAACCCTATCAGGATCCTTTTATGAAACAAATATGGTCCTAATACACAAACCAGGGAAAGATAAAACATTGAAAGAAAACCAGACTACTAAATCATTAATGAACCTTAACAAAAAGTTTAAACACAATCCTATGAAACAGACTATAAAAATTTATCCAAGAAATAATTTTAATTAATAATTAATAACATAATTAATCATATTAAAAACCCAAACATCCAAAACCACACACTCAATAGATGCAGAAAGTCTTTTACAAAGTATAATATTCTTTCATGCTAAAAACTACAAGTATAGCACAGAGGGAACTTTTTTAATATCATAAAAAATATCTACAACCAAAAGCAAGTATTATATGCAATGCAAATACACTAGAATCTTTTCCAATAAATTCGGGAGTGAAGCAAAGATGCCTACTATCCTCACTATTATTTGATATAGTTTTAGAAATGCTAGAAGTAACAATAAGACCAGAGAAAGGAATTAAAAATCTCTTCAGGACTCCATTTGGGGTTTTCTTGGCAAAGACACCAGAATGGTTTGCCATTTCTGTCTCCAGCTCATTTAACAGATGAGGAACTGAGATAAATAGGGTTAAGTGACTTGCCCAGGTCACACAGCTACTAAGGGTCTGAGTTTGGATTTGAACTCGACTCTTCAGGACTCCAGGCCCAGTTCTCCATCCACTTCATTACCTAGCCGCCACATAAAAGGAACAAAGAGAAATAAAGAAGAGATAAAACTGTCTCTCTTTGCTAAATATATGATGGTTTACTTGGATAACCCTAGAGAATCATCAAAGATACTCACTGAGACAATTAACAACTTCAGCAAAGTTTCAGGCTACAAAATAAATCAAAAATCAATAGCATTTCTATAAAATAACAAGGAATGATAAGAAACAATAATAAAAACTGGAATCCATTCCAAATAACTACAAAAATCCATAAAATACCTGGGAATCAACTTCCCAAAGCACACAAAATAACTAGTTTTTCAATTGCAACTGAGAAAAAAGGAAGACTAAATGCTTTATTAAAGATATTTTGGAAAATGCAGGGTATCCCAAAAGTCTTACTGCGATTTTAAGCTTTAATAGGCATGGCAATATACACTATCCTAATAACTTAAATCTGAATGAAATTAAGAGAGAATAACTAAGGAAGTGATACTAAAGCACCAAGCAATCAGTTTGAAACTCATTATACACAGAAATGTCCAGGAAACTATATTAACATATTATGCCATAAATATGAGGAAATTTCATTTTAAATTTGAATTATTCATTCAACTTTTGTCTCTTTAAAAAGTTTTCTTGGAAGCCATTTTTAAGACGAGTCATTTCTAATTGTATCAACCTAATTTTCCCTTGACAAAAATATTTAAGCAAAAATGGCCAACCAAACTACTGCAAAAGTAGCCTATGCATTCTATGCACAGTCGCCTTTCTAATGAGGCTGAAAGTGAGTTGAGACCAATACTAGTTACTGCAAATATTATTTTCCTTTACTGCAGCGATTGAGTTGACTGCTCTCCCAGCACAACTTACTTTGCTCTGCATCAATTCATACAAGTTTTACCATGTTTCTCTGGATTCCTCCTATTTAATCTTTCTCATGGTTCATATATTTTGATTTGTTTAGCCATTTCCCACTTTAACTGTTTTCATGCTATTATAAAAATAACTGCTACAAATAATTCGGTATATATAGCAAACTTTCTGTCTAACCTCTTTGGTGCATAAGTTCAACAGACATATCGACAAGTCAAGGGGTATAGGGTTTTTTATAGGGATTTTTTAATAGGGTTTATAAGGATTTTTCTTCCAAAATTTCACACAATATTTAAAAATGATAAGCCTAATTCACAACAGCAGCCCCAAAATTGCCACAGCCCTTCCAACACAGACTTCTGTTGTGGGGGTTTAGTCGAAGGGGCGAGAAGGGATTTGAGCTGTTTAAATTTGCATTTCTACCTAGTTTAACATTAGTTAGTATTAGTATTAACATTTCAAAGAAAGGCTTAACATTTTTGTGTTTTAAAAAAACGCTAAACCCTAGACTAGTATATTAGCTCAAAAATAAATTAAATTAAAAACACTATAAGGAAGGAAGCCGGGTGGGTTAGAAATGACAATATAAAGACCGTCTTTTTTTTTTTTAATTGTAAGCACACACAAAAAGAAAAAGAAACAAAATAACCAGTAAGCACCAGTGGAAAGTAACTAGTCGACACAAAACAATGCAGGGAGAGAATATTTAGGGAAAATAAATTCATTCCTTAAGAAAATAGCACAAATAATTTAAGCCCAAAAAACCCAAAACTGTATAAAGATGCCCTGTGTGCAAACTGGTGGGAGGGCAGTCGAGGAGGAAATGCTATTAAAAGGAGGAAATGCTATTAAGAGGAAAGCTATTAGAAGAAAAATATTCGATTCTACTCTTAAGACACTTTTAAAAATGCAAATTAACAAAACTGAAAGAAACAAGTCTGGGTGGAAGGCAAATCTACACATTCGGGGAAAAAGTGCAAATAATTAATTCCATAGGCCAGGAAGTGTGGACAACGACCTGATCCCGAAGTCAAGGTCCTCTTAATTGATGCAATACACGAGCACCAACAAGAAACATCCTCCTTTATGTAGCGCGCGCGCGCACACACAGAGACACACAGAGACACACGACCCTGACCTGCCAGCTCTAAATCCTAGGAGGCTCGGGCAGTGAGGTGGCCGGTCCGAGGAGGACGGCTGCAAGATGGGGAAACCTTTTTCGACCCCCGCCAGCCCCTCTGCCCACGGCGCCACCACTGTACCTGTCACCGCGGCTCTCCTCACTTCTCGAACCAGGCCGGGCCCCGGCGGGCCTCGAGGGGCAGCGAGACAGCCGGGCTGGGTTAGAGTCAGGGGAGGGCCGAGCGCGCACACTGCCCAAATGCATGTCCCCGTCGCTGCGCTGGGGGCCCGGGTGGGCGCCGCAATCGTGCCGCAGGAACACCAGGCGGCAAGGCACGGTTACTGGGCACTTCCACGCCCCCCACCTCTTCACAACAGTTGCTTCGGAGGGAATGGTGCAGAGGCTGGCGGGAATGAACCAAGCCACCAGAAGGGGGCGGGCTTTGCCGCCGGGATTGGTGTGTTGATTGGCTTGACTTGCTGGCGCTCGAGGCTATCCAGACGCATGCGCAGACTACACCCTCTTTTTTATTTTTCACGTGAGCGCAAGGCAAAACATCCGAAACTGGGAAATTACGCTGCGGTTGCGGAGCAGAGTGGGGTCCCTGCCGTTCTGTGTTTGAGCCTCGGATTGTTCTCAATGATTACGGTCGACCGGAAACTGCAGTGGTCATAACGATAGCTGTTCCCGGTCCCATGCAGGCCCAGTTCCAAGCCTGGGGTGAGGTGCTCTGGCCGAGCCGTCAGTCATACATAGCATTTATTCTTGTTTCGTAGTTTCCTTTATGGCCGATCCTCCGACATTCCTTTTAGGAGTATTCTTGGCAAAGTTTTGGAATGGTTCGCCGTTTCCTTCTCCAGCTTATTTTACAGATGGGGCAACTGAGACCAAAGCGTTAAGTGACTCGCTCAGGGTCTGAGGCTGGGTTTGAACTAAGGAAGGTGGGTCTTCCTGACCTCAAGCTCTGTGAGCCACGGAGCTAGCTACCCAAGCATTCATTAACCTACTACAGACTGGCCCTGTGCTGAACACTGGGGATGCACAGTAAGCAAATGACAATCCCTGCCCTCTAGGAGCTTACAGTCTAATAGAGACACATGCAAACAAATGTATAAGGAATAAACTATATGCCGGATAACTAGGAAATAATTAAAAGAGGGAAAGAACAGGAATTAGCCCAATCTCAAGCCCGGGACAAGAAAGATCATCAGTCTTATTGACTAATTATTTAATGCCTATTTCATGCTAAATTTGGTGCTGAGGGCGAGGATACAAAGAAAGGCAAGGGTCCCTGCCCTCCAAAAGCTCTTAATATAAAGGTTCTTGCCCACATAGTTCGGGATGAAGAGGAGGAGGGATTTAGCCCGTTTTAGTTTTGATGCCTTACCTAAGTAAGAACAGAGCCTTAAGTTATCCATACATACAAAATAAACAAGGGTAGCTGGGTGGCAAGGGATAAAGTGCCCACCTGGAGTCAGGAAGACGCCATCAGACACTTAGTGACTGTGTGACTCTGAGCAAGCCTCAGTTTCCTCATCTGTAAAATGAGCCGAAGAAGGAAATGGCAAACCACTCCAGTAACTTTGCAAGAATACCCCCAATGGGTTCATTAAGAGCAGGAAATGATGGAACCACAACAATATAAACAAACCTTAGAGGACTTGTGAAGATCTTTAAAGGAAGCCAGACAAGAGGTCTGTCTGTTTAAGTTGACTGGGTGATATCCAGTCTGCCCTCTGGTTCCTACAGAAATGCTTTGAGTTAGCTGAAATTCCAGGAGGGAGTGTTGCAGATGGACTGGTCATTTCACCTCACCTCTCTCTTTAACCTGAGCCTTGGAGTCCTGAGAGCAGGGCTGTGTATTAAATACTTGGGTTAATAATTGATAAATGGTCAAAGGATATGAACAGGCAGTTTTCAGAGGAAGAAATTAAGGCGATCTATAGTCATATGAAAAAACGCTCTAAATCACTATTGATTAGATAGGTACAAATCAAAACGACTCTGAGTACCACATCATACCTACCCGATTGGCTAACATGACAAAACAGGAAATGATAAATTTTGGAGAAGATGTGGGAAAGTTAGAATACTAATTCATTGTTGATGGAGCTGTGAGCTGATCCAACCATTCTCAAGAGCAATTTGGAACTAAGCCCAAAAAGCTATAGAAATATGCCCAGCAATACCGATTGTAGGGCTGTATCCCAAAGAGATCACAAAAATGGGAAAAGGACCCACATGTACAAAAATATTTATGGAAGCTCTTTTTGTGGTGACCAAGAACTGGAAATCAAGGGAATGCCCATCAATTGGGTGATGGCTAAATGAGATTGGTATGTGAATGTAATGGAATACTATTGTGCTATGAGAAATGGTGAACAGGTGGACTTCAAAAAAACCTGGAAAGATTTATATGAACTGATGTTTAATGAAGTAAGCAGAACCAGAAGAACATTGTATACAGTAACAGTCAACAGTGTCGGATGACTGATTTTGATAGACATTACTTCTCAGCAATGCAAAGACCTAAAACAATTCCAAAGACTCATGATGGAAAATAACATACAATCCAGAGAAAGAACTATGGAGTCTAAATGCAAAGTGAAGCAGACTATTTTCTTTTTTGGTTTTGTTTTTTCTTTCTCTTGCTTTCTCCGGTTAGAATTTTTTTATGCAACATGACTAATGTGAAAATGTGTTTAATAGGAATGTGTGTGGAGAGCCTGTATCAGATTACATGTTTTCTTGGGTCAGGTAAAAACAAAGTATATTACTACAATTTATCTCAAAATATAAAAGGGAATATATTCTTTTTTCACAATTGAATGCAGATTGAAGCATACTATTTGTGCTCTCTTTTTGGTTTCTTCTTTCTTATGGTTCCTCCCATTGGTATAAATCTTTTTTACAACATAACTAG
>JAQQSW010007743.1:0-13628 GCA_028646575.1 Pseudocheirus occidentalis
TGTGAAGTGTTTGAGGCCGGATTTGAACTCAGGTCCTTCTGTCTCCAGGGCCAGTGCTCTATTCACTCCACCACCTAGTTGCCCCAGAAGAAGAGTTTTGATTCACTTATAATTGTAATTTTACTACCTACACGATGAATTCCATCATTCTTGCTCACTGAGAGCATATAAAGATTTTATATAGGATCCTTGTATAGGTGAAGACCCACTCATACTTTCTCAAGCAAATTAAGAATATTCACAAAGATCCATAATCTTGTCAACATGGGGAATACAGAGTGGGAATTCTCTTCCATAAAACCTTCTATGACTTAGTAATCAAGTCCTAGAAGTGGCCTCAAAAGTGGCCCCAGTGTCACATGGCTCAAGCTCATTGTGAGCTCTTTGAAAAAAAGGAAAAAAAAATTTTTTTGGCCTTTCTTTTGTCCTTACCACAATGTCAAATTAGCATACAGCAGATGCAATAAGTGCTTGCTGATTTAACTGGACATTTTAAAAGAGCCTACTATGTGTCAGGCCCTACGCTAGGCACCAGGGAAGAAAAGAGGAAAGATGTTAGTCCCCATACTCAATAATCTTACAATCTACATGAACACAAATAACCATGATCTCAGAAAACACATGCTAAAAGCCTAGAGACATCAAACAAAGAAAACACTACAGAATGTTAGATGAGAGGAACGACCTTCAGGGTCAGATAAGGCATACGGGAGACCTGGGCTTTAAAGGAAGACTTCAAGAAGAGACACTATTGAATGAACCTATTTCAAGGTGCAAAGGATGCAATGAGCATTTAAATGCGAGGATAGGTTGAGATGGAGAACAACTAATTATCCTGTTTAGGTGCAGCAGTTCTCCAAGTGTGATCCAAGGGTTCACCTGATCAACACTGTTTTTATAATAATACTAAGATATTATTGGTCTTTTAAAATAATCCTCTCTTGAAAAAACATCCCCAGCAACCCCCCCCCCCGGGGGGAAGAGAGATGTCCACAGGCGCTATCTATATTGTACATGTTTTCAGACTTTTTCTTTTTAATCTAAAAAATTTTAATATATTGAATAAAACAAGCATTTTTATAACACAGTAAAAAAACACGACGGTACATATAACTGCAAACCTACTAAGCATACCTTGCTATTCTTTTCAAATATACAACAAAATTATCGTGTGATTTTTTTCTTTTTCCCTTCCCCCATTCATGCCTACTATTAAACACAAAAAGATGCGTGTGTATGTGTGTAAAATTATTCTATGCATACTTCCATGTATCAGTTCTTTATCTCTTTCTGTTTCTCTGTGCCTCCATTATCAACTTCATCTTATTAAAGAGAAAGGAGGGCATCAACATACTACAAAGAGGTTAGTATAGAGTTTGTTAAAGGGAGCATTTGGGTAAAAGTCTTCCCCAACATGAAAGATAGCATCTTTCTTCATATGTCCTTTATAGTTAATTTGGGTATTTATAATAGACAAAAGAACTTACTGAATTAGGAGGATGGGGTGAGAAGATAAGGGAATTTCAAACTTTTCAATGTATCAATTAGTTGTGCAGACTATTTCCCTCCTTTAAATATTATCTGTTATATGAGATAGCTCTTGCTCTCTGGGAAGGGGAAAATAAAGGATATTGGGGATAAGTATGATGATGTTAGAAAGAGAAAACATTAATAAAAAAATTTTTTTAAATAACCCTCCTTTTTCTATTATCTCTGTGAGGCTAAATTTTCTTCATATAGTTCAACCAAAATAAGATATTGTAAATGAATGTTGAAGCAAACAAGAATCCAGCTACTTTCCATTAAGCTAAACCATTAAAGAGATACATGAAACAATTTCACTCTTCTCACTAACATGTTTTTTAGGAGGGGGATCTTTTTTCCATAAGTTCATAAGTTTTTCTTTCATAAAAATATGTATGTTGACAGGTAATAGGTTAATTATTGTTTTAAAATTAATATATATTTTAA
Organism: Pseudocheirus occidentalis; assembly: GCA_028646575.1. Classification (NCBI taxonomy): domain Eukaryota; kingdom Metazoa; phylum Chordata; class Mammalia; order Diprotodontia; family Pseudocheiridae; genus Pseudocheirus; species Pseudocheirus occidentalis. Next base: position 1,972 of record JAQQSW010007743.1, read on the forward strand.
ATGTTATCAGCTTCTACTTCTAACGCAGTTATAAATACTGATAGCTAGAACCCATATTTAAATTTAAAATAAAACAATTAAAATATTTTTTAAACACTAAAAAAAGTTTAAAACTCTGAAGCTCTCATAATTTTTCAAAGAGCAAAGGGGTCCTGGGGCCAAAAAATTGAAACATAATTAAGCTGGCTAGTCATACTTTGCATTAAATGCATTTAAACTCAACAAATGTCTTCTTCTGATTAAGTGATTCCCCAGAGGTCCTACAACCACGCTATGCCCGCTGTGCCCTTTCTCTTTCTCCTTCTGAGAGAGAAGCTTTCCCTCACTGTCAATTCTAAACCAAGTGGCTGGTACCATCTACCCCCTTCTTCCAGCTGCCCTTTATGTGCCCTCCACTCCCATTAGAGTTATTTGAGAAGTTTTCCAAATGTAAGCTCTTTGAGTGGTAGGCCACTTACTTACTTATACTTGTATTCACAGACTTTACCACAGTACCTGGAGCAGAGTTTTAAAATATTTTATCTCTGTCTTAACTATCCTAATAACCAGCTCAATATATCACTGATTTAGGCTCAGTCCTGCATATATGAGAACAAAGAGAGGGATATAGAAGATACTATCATCTCTTTGTGCAGAAGGGAAGATAAATATTAAGTGACATATCCATTATCCAGAAAGGTTCTCTATGTCACAAGACACATCTCAAGGTTCTCTATGTCACAAGACTCTTTCTGTTTCTCTGTGCCTCCATTATCAACTGCATCTTATTAAAGAGAAAGGAGGACATCAACAATGCTAAATACTACAAAGAGGTTAGTATAGAGTGGTGGTTCTCAATCTTCCTAATGCTGCCACCCTTTAATACTAGTATGTGGGCCTATCTGCATGTGGTCAGACTCGCCTGAAGATGGACAGAGGAGTGGCTGTCTCAGTTTCCAAGACCATTAGAAATATGTGTTTTCCGATGGTCTTAGGCAACCGCTATGACCCCTGTGAAAGGGTCGTTTGACCCCCAAAGGGGTCGCAATCCACAGGTTGAGAACCACTGGTATAGAGTTTGTTAAAGGGAGCATTTGGGTAAAATTCTTCCCCAAATTCCCTTTCAAATCATGCTCACAATATTGCTTATATTGAGAACTGACTAACTGAATAGTCAGGCCCCTGTTCCACTATAGGAGAGGAAGCATGATGTCATATATAGAAAGCCAGATTCTAAGTCAAAAAGACAATTTCAAGCCCACCTTCAACCCACAGGGGCTGTGAAGCTCACAATGGTCAGAAATGCATGGGTAGAAATAATTTCTTCATAGAAAGTTTGATCAATAGTCGAAGGAGATGAACAGACAGTTCTTAAGGGACAAAACCCAGACTATCTATAGCCATACAAAAATGTTCCAAATCACTACCAATTAGAGAAATGCAAATGAAAGCAATTATTCTGAGATTTCACCTAACATGCTTCAGAGTGGCAAAAATGATTTTTTAAAAAGAGAGAGAGAGAGAGAGAGAAAGAGAGAGAGAGAGGGAGAACTTTTAAGTGCTGGAAGGGTTGTGGGCAAATGGGCACCTTGATGCAGTCCTGGTAGACCTACAGAGAGATACAGCTATTCTGTAAAAAAAAAAAAAAAAATTGGAATTATACAAAAAAATAAATAGATAAAAAGTTATCAGTGTGTGCCCTTTGACCCAACTATGTCATCACCAGTCCTATACTCAAAAGAGATCTAAGAAAGAGGGGAAAAATCCTTTATGTATTTATATTTATGTTAACTTTTTGGAATATAAGAGGATATCCATCACCTTAGGACTGGCTCAATTAAGTTGTGGTATATGAATGTGATGAAGTATTATCATACAGTAAGAAATAAAGAAATAAATTATTTCAGAAACATATGGAAAGTTTCCTGTGAATTGATACATAATAAAGCAAATTCAGAAGAATAATTTATACTACAACATCAAAATTGTAACAATGAACAATTTGGGGAATACACTTATGAAGAATGAAATGTGTAGAACCAAGAGAACAACTTATACAAAAATAACAACACTGTTAAAACAAATCATTTTGAAAATTTTAAGAACTATGATCAATGAAATGACCATTCATGATTCCAAAGAACTGATGATGAAGCACACTCTCCCCGCTACAGAAACATAAAGTCACTGGGGGAATTTGTTTTGCTTGACTATGAATATTTGTTACAGAATTTTTTTTCTTCTCTTTTTCCCAATAAGGTGAGATTGGGATGGGAGGGAGAGACAACGGATTTCTGTTGATTTAAAAAGAGAGAGAGAGGTGAGTGGGGTGATTAAAAGATATGAAAAGTTGTATGGGGGAATACAGATATGAAAAGTAGGATGCCCTGTCAGATAAGGTCCCTGATGTATTACTTTAACTGAATAATTTTACACTATCATAAGAGATCTCTCAGAATGAGAGTAATCTGTAAATGTGGGAAAGGGAAAAGGTAAGGGACAGAGAGAAGGAGGGGACAGCGCAGTGAAGAGAGACAGAGTATGTTCCCTATACCTATTATACAGGTACAGCCCGTTCTCTCCCATACCCCCAAAACACCCATACTATAAATGAGATAATATGAAGAGATCTACACTTATGCAATAAACCAGGGGGCAGAAAACTGGTTCTCTTCAAATTTTGCTCTTAATTAGTTGTGTAACCAAAGGCAGGTCACAACATTTGGGAGCCTCAAAAAGTAAGAATTAAAATTAAATCATGAGTCACACTATATCCTTTTTAGCACAGAAGTAACTCCAGGTCTATTTTTAAGTTCATTCTTTTGCTCTTTTTACCCCCTCAAAATCCCTTTTCTTTCTGACTTATGGATGATTGTAAGTGTTATTTTTTTTCTTCATTAAGATTCAAGCAGGGACTCAACAAGAAAATAGTTTGGTTGGCTATTCAGCAGTACAGTGACATGGAGAACCTTTGTACTCAAACACCTGTGTAGATTTCTTTCTTTTTATTTGGTTATTTTTACCATTATGTAGCAATGGAATGTTTATACACAGCTTGTCACACGCATTTACTATACTGTTTCAGCTTGAAGACACTTCTATGTGTGTGACACTACCAAAGCAAGTAACAAAGAGTCACAAAATGTGTTCACTTTTCAACAGATTACTATGTGGCTACTTATCCACAAAATTCTGTTTTCTATTTCATTGTTAAATACTTTTTAAAAAAATCAATCACTTTGAATTTTAATATAAGATTGTATTGATTATCTTTTGTTTTTTCATCATCATCATCTAAGTTTTTTTATTCTCAAATCCCTAACCACTGAGTTAGGCTTGGGAGTCTAAAGACCTGGGTGGGAATTGGAGCTCTACTTCTTAATATCTATGTTGTTTTAAGTTAAACTTTACCTCATTTTCTTCATTTGTAAAATAGGGGGTTTGAAAGATATGATCTTTATCCATCCCCCTTCCAAATCTACCCTATCATCCTAGCATTACCTTTGCAGCTAAATGTTCAACAGAATTATGAAATCTGCCATGTTGTTGTTAGTCACAATGGAAATACCTTCAATGAAAAGTGTTTTTTTCTTTTAGTTTAACTTTTTTTTATTTTTGAGGCAGGAGTGACTATATATCATTCCTAAATATAGTGCTTAGTAGCCAATGGGTGTGAAATACAAGCTACTTTAAAATGAAAGCATAATAGTTGTTATACCTAGTAGAGATAAGGAGTACCAAAGTGATTGGCCATTGAGATGACCTTTGGAACAACAGCATATAGCTCAGCTAATTGACCTCCCGTGCTCCAGCCCACATCCAAAACCAGATTTTCCAGTAACATGATCAGATGCCTGACTCTGTTTATCATGTTTTAAATAATTCAAAAGTTACCACATTTAGTATTAACGGTAGGAGAGGGTTCATGTAATCCATTTGTGCTTTTTCTAGAACAGAATCATTGAAATGTCAGAGATCATTTACTTCTATCCCTGCTCTTTACAAATGAGGAATTTGAAACCCAGAGAGGTCAAGCAGTTGACACAAGAGTCTTGCTCTCCAGAATCTCGGGCCAGTGCTCAATACACTATAGCAGCACGGCAGCTGCTCTCTATCCATTTGACTTGAATTACTCAACCATACAGGATGTTCCTTTACAGCTTTATCAACTCCTCTCTCTCTACTTTTCATTCCATTTCTTCTCTTTTTTTCCTCCAGTACATTAGCATAAGGATCAAATTTAAAAAAAAAAGATTCTTCTCTTATGTTTCCTTTAATACCAACAAAGTTCAGGTTATATTACAATATTCTCCCATGCTCTAAAGGTATGATTTGAATGTAGGATACGTATTTTAATTTGGATTTACACTATTACAGAAATATTCAAATTACAAGAGGAAAAGAGATTCAATTTACATGATTTACAAAGGTAAGAAAATAAGGAAGCAGAGCAGAGCCTGAGAGGGTGATAACTACATGGGGATTTGGAGGAAAAGGAAGAATATGCTTTTGGAGTAATGATTGTGATAAAGGGCACTCAAAATAATACTGATGATAATGATGATGGTGATGATGATGATGATGATGATGATAGCTGGAATTTAGACAGTGCTTTGCACATCAATCAAAAACCATGTATTAAGCACCTACTAAGTGCTAAACCCCCAGGAATATAAAAAAGAGACAGAATATAGTCCCTGCCCTCAAGATGTTTACAATCTAATATTGACAAAGTGCCTGGAGCCAAAATATGGAGTGTCTTGTTTGTGAGACAGCCAGAAGACCAGTGTCACTGGATGGAAGAGTACATGTTAGGGAGTAGGATGTAACAAAACTGCAAAGGTAAGGGGGGGTTAGTTTATGGGGGACCTTAAATGTCAAACAGCATTTTGTATTTGCTCTTGAAAGCAACAGGGAAGTCACAAGAGTTTGGGGACCACTGGAGAGGAGTTGAAGGAAGGAGGAGCTGGTATAATATGACCTGAGTTTTAGGAAAATCATTTTAGTGACTGAATGGTTGGTAGACTGGAGAGGGAAGAGACCTGAGGCAAACAGACCCACCAACAGGCTATTGCAATAATCAAGGCATGAGGCAATAAGAGCCTACACTACAGGGGTGGTGGCAGTTGGGGGCGGTGGGGGAGGAGGGGAAGGGAGGGCATGTCTATATAGAAGCAGTCTTGCAAAGGTAAAACTGACAAGTCCTGGCTTTGATATTGGGGAGGGGTTGGAGTGGAGGTTGAGAGGTTGTGAAGAATCCAAGATGACTCATAGGTTGTGACCCTGAGTGACTAGGAAGATGGTGTTGCCCTCTACAGTAACAAGGAAGGGAAGGTTCAGGGCGGTGGTTCTCAATCTTCCTAATGCTGCGACCCTTTAATACAGTTCCTCAAGTTGTGGTGACCCCCCAACCATAAAATTGTTTTGTTGCTAATTCATGACTGTAATTTTGCCACTGTTATGAATCATAATGTAAATATCTGATATGTAGGATGTATTTTCATTGTTTCAAACTGAATAACCCACAGGTTGAGAACCACTGGTTTAGGCGGAAAGACATGTTTTGGACATGTTCAGTTTAAGATGTGTCCTGGACATCCAGTTCAAGATGTCTGAAAGGCAGTTGGAAAAAAAACGAGACTGGAGGTCAGCAGAAAGATTGGGGCAGGAAAGGTAGGTTTGAGAATTATTAGCACAAAGGTGGTAATTAAATCAATGGGAGCTGATGAGAAGACCAAGCGAAACAGAACAGAGGGAAAAGAGAAAAGAGCTGTTTTATCACTTTAAATCCCTCATGATGAACTTTAGAAAACCAAAATCATAGGACTTGACCCTCAAGGTAATATACTAAGTAAATGTTTCTTCATAAGACGTATTCTAGTAATCATTTCAGAAATACCCAATAAGGGGAAAACATTTTAAAGCCTAGCAAATTTTCCTCTTATTTGTGAGAAATTAAGAAAACCTCAGGGGTAAGAGAAACTATGTTTGCCAGATATGGTGTAAGATATTTATTGGGCTCCATGCAACTGACTAATTCCCTGTTTAGGAGATATCCTAGAGTAACAATGCTTTGATTGATCTGGTAACTAAATCTTGAAGTAAAAACACCTTCAATTCCCACCCACTCTGAGAAAGTACCTAAAGAATTTCCACCTCACATCACCCACCTCAAATATTCTAATCAATTCCCAAACTGCCCACAAATGTCAAGAAATACAGCTGGCAGTTAAGGAGAAGGAAACTGATGGGTGTAGTATTTGTTGATGTTTCCCTCTTCCTCCTACTGTACACAAAGGATATCTTTTCATTACCAACAAGTTAGCTTTCAACAGTTTTATCTCTGGTTCCTGTGCAGACTGATAATGTAATTTTTCCATGTTATTCCCTATAAACAATATGCACCAATAATTATAGTTTTTTTACTATACTGTGATGTTTTATGTAATGGAATTCTAAAATAGGTCAATAATCCCTTTAAGCTTCACGGCTGGTCAATTTTGTGACTAAAGAGGGATCAAGGCAATGAAGAGAGAATTCAGTGCAGTTCAATGCTATCATTTGCTTACTAGGTGCCAAGCACTGTGTTGGGTACTAGGGCTACAAAAATAAAAATGAAATGATACCTCACAGCTTTTCTTGAAAATTAGAATTAATGGAAATGATAATTTAATAAATCTCTATCTCCTTCCAGTTTTATGAATCTGTATCTATAGCTAGGGGAATCATCTGATAAGTATCCAGAAATTAGATGTTTACTAATAGTCAGTAGGCACCACACCCAGATAGCAGACAGTCTTTTGGGGAGGAAGGCAGGGGTGTAGGAAGGTGGAGGGAGTGACTGGGGAGTTTTCCTCTTTCTTTTTAATTGAATGTTTTTTTCTCCCAGCTTTGGGGGAATTAAGCTTGGTGTGCAGCAAGGGGAAGTTTGCTCAGGAATAAAAAACATCATATTCTTCCTATTAAATTAACCAGAACTGGGCACTTTGCCCAAAGGCTCAAATTCAGTGATAATCTGTCAAACTCTTGTGTTTAATGCATGCAGAGCCAAGTCTTTTCATGCACAATAAGAGGAAGTAATCTGTGGTTAGGCTTTACAGCCAGCACTGACCCTGACCAGTGAAGCAAAAAACAGCCACCAATAACACTCTCCACCTATTCACCCCTCACCCCTCTCCTCTCTCTACGGACCAAACACCTACACCTCAAGAATGGTAATTGCCTTTTTGGACACCTCCCCTCACCAAGCTCCCTATGGTTCTTGTCTGCCTTAACCCAGCCTCAGCCCTGCCCCATTACTCAGACAGCTGCACAGACCACCCCAAATTTAAAGAAACATGCAACTACCACCAAGAACTAAACACGGGGGACACATTATTCTGTAGATCTCCACCAAAGACTGCAGTCTATCCTAATTCCTCCCTCCCCACTTCTCTTTTCCCCATCAACCTGCACCACACATAGATGTGGCTAACTAGAAACATTTGGGAGAGAACTAAATCAGTGTTTTCCATCTCACTTTAAACACTATCAAATTGGCCCAGGGATCCTTAGCTCTTCCCCATTTTGTTGGCTGGCTTTAAGCATAGTCAGCCCTGCCTGGGAAGGGAGGGAAAGCAGTTGGCCCTGAGCTGTGCTTAGCAGCAGTAAGGTCGCTCTTGTTGAAGCAGAAACAGGGGTGAGGGTTAGGTTACCACAAGACACGCAGCTTTGGAGGAGCAGGACTGACTCACTCACTACCTTCTGGGGATGGGACATTTTGCTCCCACTACAGTATGGTTATTATAGAGTATTGGATTTTCCAGTGCCTCCTCTTCAAAGAATGTCATTTTTATTTCCTTTTGTTTTCGTGCTTTGAAAATAGTCCACAGCTACAGGTTAAGGAGGATACAATTCATTTTGCAAATAGAGAAACGGAGGTCTCCAGAATATTCAAACAACTAGCTCAGGTTTCTCACAGCTCATCAACAAGATATGAGGTGGATCTAACAAGGTGAAAGCTCCAGTAATTCAATTCGATACTGCCAACATTGATTAAGTGCTTGTCACGCATTGTATTAGGCTCTGGGGGAGATGTAAAGCTCTATAGGATGTGGGCACAAAACAAGACAGCATTTCATTGATTCTCTGGATGTGTCTGCTATTATTATTATTACAAAGAGAGGGTTATGTGATGACCTGACCCAGGAAGTTGATCTAATTATGCTCAGGCTGATCCCAGACTTATTTTAAATCAACACATTCAACTGGAGTGGTTACCATGTTGAAGTAGCTCATCCATCTCTTTCATTAGACACAGGGCTTTAGAGGGCTTTCCTATTAGGTGGTCAAATAAGGAGGAAAATTGTTTGCAAATACAGCAAACATTTACTAAAAAGTTATCTTGTGCAGAATACTATACTAGACACTCACGTACAGACTGTGGTAAGACTTAGTCTAAAAAGGGGATAAGACACAAACACATAAACTGTAATACAATACAAAATATAAGTGCAATTTTTTTTTTTGTATCACCAATGCGTACCTGAAAGTATTGTAATGGTCTGGAGAATTGCCTGAGACTTTGAAAGAATGAGTGACTTGCCCAGGGTCACAAAGTCAGTATGAAACAGTACTGTTCAGTCCTGTTCTACCGTTTGTGACCCCAAGGACCAACCATTCATGGATTTTCTGAGAAAAGTTTCATACGTTACAATTATTGTTTTTCCATGTAAATAGTTCAACTTTGATAAGTTTTTTGTGATTTCCCTTCTCATGCTTCTTGTATTTGGGTTTCAAATTTTCTTTTCAGTTCTGGTTTTTTCAGCAAGAATGTTTGAAAGTCCTCCACCTCCCTGAACGACCATATTTTCTCCTGGAACATTATACTCAATTTTGCTGGGTAAGTGATTCTTGGTTTTAATCCTAGCTCCCTTGATCTCTGGGATATCATATTCCAGGCCCTTCGATCCCTCAATGTAGAAGCTGCCAGATCCTGGGCTATCCTAATTGTGTTTCCACAGTATTCAAATTGCTTCCTCTTGACAGCCTGTAATATTTTCTCTTTGATCTGGGGACTCCAGAACCTGGCTATAATATTCCTAGGAGTTTTCTTTTGGGGATCTTTTTCAAGAGATAATCGGTAAATTCTTTCAAGTTCTATTTTGCCCTCTGGTTCTAAAATATCAGCGCAATTTTCCTTGAGGATTTCTTGAAGGATGCTTTCTAAGTTCTTCTTTTGATCATGGCTTTCAGGAAGTCCAATAATTTTTAAATTGTCTCTCTTGGATCTATTTTCCAGGTCAGTGGTTTTTTCAGGGAAATATTTCACATTAGCTTCTATTTTTTCATTTGTTTGTATCTGTTTAATAGTATCTTTGTTTCTCATAAAGTCATTTGCTCGTCCATGGGTTTTCCTGGCAAAGACAATAGAGTGGTTTGCCATTTCCTTTACCCATAGATTAAGGCAAGCGGAGGTTAAATAATGTGCCCATGGTGATCCAGCTAGTGGGATTCAGAAGCTGGATTTGAATTCATCTTTTCCTAATTTCAGTCCCAGAGCTCTGTCCACTGGCCAAATAGTTGCCTGCAGTACGAAACAGGGTGATTGAAACCCAGGTCTTCCAGACTCTTCTACCCATGACACGATGCTACCTCCTCTGACAAATACACTGGAGAATTACAAACCAAAATACTAGAGATCTCAGGGAGCAAAGATGAGTTCTAGTTTATGGAGGTGGATGGATTGAAATTTAGGAAAATTTCTGGTGTTCTGTCTAAAGCCTTTAAAAACTGGCCCCAATCTACCTTTTAGTCTTATAACACATTCTAGCCTTTCCACACTAGCCAAATTGACCTTCCTACTATTCTTCACACACAATCTATCTATCATCTCCATGTGTTTGGTGTATGCCCCATGCCTGGAATATACTCTATTCTTACTTCCATTTCTTAAATTTTCATTTCTTTCTGGTCTCAGCTGAAGCACCACCTTCCACACAATGTTTCTCTTGATTCCCTCAGGTTCTAGTGTCCTCTCTTCCCAAATTACTTTGCATTTATTTTGAATATATTTTGTATTTACTTATTTATATGTTGTTCCCCACCACCACCTCCACCACCAATAAGGTATAAACTCCTTGAGTGAGGGACTATTTAGTTTTTTCTTTGTATCCCTCACGATTGGCATATAGCAAGTGCCTCATAATTTCTTATTGATTGGATGATTAAATGAGAGAAATGAATGAAAGGGGGAAAGGGAATGAGATGAGTATTCATTGGCTGGTTATCTTTCATTTCTGCTATAAAGAGTACAGGCCAATCTAGAGCAAGACTATGGGATAAACAACCAGTAGAAAGCTCATGTGATCCATTGGCATCCTTGCAATGTCAAGAGATTGAGAAGACTGTTGTGGGATTGCCAGACTCAAGCCCTTCTCCTGGTAATTTAGGGAAATGAAACAAGACAATCATAGATCACAGAGGAAGGAAAGCTCCTCTGACTCTGAGTTGCCCATGATGGTCTGCCAGCCAAATACTAGAGAGAGGTTAGAGTTTCTCATGGCAACCAGAAAGAGATGTCAGTGGCCTGAGCTTTTAGTTTCTCAAAAGAATTAAGACTTGCAGATAGTTGTGTTCAAAAAGGGGAAGGAATGAGAGAAAACAATAGGAGAAAGATAATAGATTTTGTGTGTTGAGGAAAATAACTAAGCCCACATCTCAGGAGACTCTGGTAGATATTCCTCCAACAACAAAGGCCCTCCTCAGTATGTTACATGTGAACTTGTGAAGCTCTCCGTGTCCTGGATGAGTGTTGTACAGGCTGGAATGGATGGCAGCATTATCACTGGAGGAAACATCCATATTGATAAGGTCACAGATCCACCTATTTTGTTTAGATTATGCCTTTGTCCCATCAGTGTAATTAGTATTAAACTTGTCTATATACATATTGTAAAATATAATAACATGTATAATATATATTATGCATATCTACATATAAATGTATATTATATATATATACACACATTATATATAATATATACATAATATAATAAATACTGATTTCCATGTTATTCCCTTAATTTCTTGCTAATAGTTGGCACATTGTGTTGGTTGAACTGAATTGAAATAGAAGAGGAAGAAGAAATGTCCAGGAGAGGGATATATCCGTTCAATAGTGTCAAATCCCCTGTACAATCATTAAGAAACAAGAAGACTGAAAAGAAACCATTGGTTTCCATGATTATATAATCAACAATCTGGTAGAGATCAGTTTAAATATGATGGCTAAAGTAGAAGAATATGTTTAATTATAAGACACTGAGGGGAAACTGGGGAGTGAAGAAGTAGATATATCAGGTGCAAATCACTTTTGCAAAAAGATTAGCAGTGAAGTGGATGTATCAGCAAGCACCCTAGCATACCCAGGGCAGCTGCTAGCACAGGTTCTTAGACCTGCTTTTCTAAAGGAAAGCTACTCAAAATGGGTTAACAATCTTTCTTTAATCAAACAAACACATATCATTTACCTAGTTCAGGGGAAAAAGTCAGCATCCTGAACTCCAAAGAATACAAACCCAAGTTACAAGCACAAGTTACAAGCAGACCAAGAAACAGATCAGCAGATGGGCTTCCAACCATCTGACCATCACATCCATTACCTATTCAAGTTGCCAGAGAGAAGCATTAATAACTGG
>JAQQSW010007744.1:0-13628 GCA_028646575.1 Pseudocheirus occidentalis
AATTATGAAGTCCATCTCCTTCCCATTTCTTATCACACAATAATATTCCATCACATTCATATACCATAACTTGTTCAGCCATTCCCCAATTGATGGTCATCCCTTAAATTTCCAGTTTTTTGTCATCACAAAGAGAGCTGCAATAAATATTTTTGTATCTATGGGACCTTTTCCCACTTCTTTGATCTCTTTGGGATACAACCCCAAAAGTGATATTACTGGATCAAAGGGTATGCAATTATTTATAGCCCTTTGGGCATAGTTCCAGATTGCCCTCCAGAATGGTTGTATCAGTTCACAGTTCCACCAACAATGCATTAGAGTTCCAATTTTTCCACATCCTCTCCAGCACTTGTCATTTTCCTGTTTTGTCATCTTAGCCAAATTGACTGATGAGATGTGGTACCTCAAAGTTGCTTTGATTTGCATTTCATGAATCAGTAGTGATTTAGAGCATTTTTCCATGTGCTTAACGATATCTTTAATTTCTACCTCTGTAAATTGCCTGTTCATATCCTTTGACCACTTATCAATTGGGGAATGACTGGCATTCTTGTAAATTTTATTTAATTCCCTGTATATTTTAGAAATGAGGCCTTTATCAGAGACACTGGTTGTCAATGTTCTCTGTGTTCAATTTTGCATTGAGCACCAAGTTGTATGTTGACTTAGTTGGTAGCATCTTATAAAATTCGTTAATGATAAGCTATAATTATCTTCATGGTGATCTATTTGTGTTCTCTGAACTCTGCAGGGCAAGGAGACTGAAGGTGCCACAACATGGTGCTTCTTGTTACTTTTCAAGGCACAATGGAACCAGCTTTGCCAAGTGTTTTATTTGGCATTTTTTTCTTCTAAAAATGGAAATATCGATATGAGTAGGATTCAATTCCTCTAGGAGAGTGTAAATTCACTTGAATACCCACCATGATCAGTGATCATTCTACTTCCACTTAAAGATCTCTAGTGACAGGGAACTCACTACCTTATAATTGTTAGGAAGATTTTCTTAATAAAATATACACTTTTCTCTTTACAACTTCTGCCTTTTCTACTTAGTTCTTTCCTTGGGGCCAAACAACCCAAGTCTAATTTTTCCACAAGACAATCTTTTAAGAACTTGAAGACAGTTATCATGTCTCTATTGAAACATTTCTATTCCACATTCAGCATCCTAAATTCCTTCACATAATCTTCATATGGCATAGACTTGAGTCCCTTCAACATTCGTATATTCTTCTCTGGTCATTCTCTAGTCAATATCTTTACTAAAATCATCTCTCATCCCCAAGACAGCAAGCAATGTGATATAGGTTATAAAAGTACAATCATGTAAAACAGATTTCCACATTAGTCATGTTGTGGAAGGAGAACCAGAACAAAAGGGGAAAAAATGCAGACAAAAAATAAAGTGAAAATAGTTTGCTTGGTCTGCATTCAGACTCTATAGTTCTTTCTCTGGTTGTGGGTTACATTTTCCATAATGAGTCTTTTGGAATTGTCAGCAATGGTATTGCTGAGAAGAGCTAAGTCAGTCATAGCTCACACAATGTTGCTGTTACTGTGTACAATGTTCTCCTGGTTCTGCTCACTTCACTCAACATCAGTTCATTTAAGTCTTTCCAGGTTAGAAAATCCTTAATTTAGTTCAAGATGATATTAGTTTTTAAGGCTGCCACATTATGGAGCAGGCTCATATTAAGCTAGCAGTCTATTCAAATCTTTGGATCTTTCAAAGACTGACTGCTGTCTAACCATGATCCTTCCCTCTGCACATCTCATATTTGTTAAGTCAATTTCTTGAGCCCAAGTATAAGACTTTCTATTTATTCTTGTTACATTTCATCTTATTAAGTTTAAACCAATGTTCTACCCTGCTAAGATCTTTTCAGATCCTGGCTGTCATCCAGTATTTTAACTATCTCTTTTAGCTTTGTGTCATCAGTAAATTTGATAAGGATGTTGAATGCATTTTTCAAGTCTCTGGAAAAAAAGGCTAAACAATGCAGGGTTAGGCACAAACACTTGAGACACTCAAACAAGGCATTTTCTTCCAAGTTAATATGGAACCACTAACTATAATTCAATGACTACTCTTTGAGGTTAACCATTCAGTCAGTTTTGAACTGATCAGATTATTCCATCATCTAGTTCCCATCTCACCATCTTGACCACACCAGCAGCATAAGATGCAATCGAATATTTTGCTAAAATATAGGCAAATTATATCAACAACATTCTCCCAATCTACCAGTTTAGTAACCTTATCAAGAAAAACAAAAGGCTTCATCTGGCATGACCTGTTCTTGAGGAAGCTATGCTGGCTCTTTGATCATTGTTTCCTTCCTTTTCTAAATGTTCAGTAACCATCTCTTTAAGAACATGTTCTAGAATTTTTGCCAAAAATTTAATTACGTTCACTAGCTCATAGATCATAAATTTTCTTTTCCTCCTTTATTGAAGATCCAGACCTTTGTCCTTCTTAAATCCTGTAGTACTTCTCATCTCCATCATCGATCTTTTAAATATCACTGATAGTGATTCAGCAGTAACATCCTCCAGCTGCCAAGGATAGAGATCATCTTGTCCAGGTAACTTGAATTCCTCCAGGGCAGCTAAATGTCACCTCAACATTTGAATTTTCTTGGGTATCAACTCCTTCTTATAATTTTGGTCTGTCCTTCCTAGTCCAAATGTCATTCTTCTTGACCAAATGCAAAATGATAACCGAGTAGCTCTGTCTTCTACCTGTTGTTAGTTATCATCATTCCACCTACTTTGTGTAGTGATTTTATCTCTTCTTTGGCCCTCTGCTTTTATGCAATATAAAAACCAAACAGAACCCTTTGGTATATTTTCCTACACTTAACTTTACTCATCAGCTTCAGCTCATTCTTATCTTTTAGCATCTTTTACAGTCCTGTTTGTATTAATCTCCTGATGTTTGCCTTTACTTCCATATTTGGCACATACCTTTTAAAAATCCAAGTTGGTTGATGAATTCATTCATGTAGGCATCTCATTGGGTCCTCAAACAAAAGGATGCAGAAAAATATAGAGTTAAATTTATGCTTATTGTTGGCATAGGAATTAAATAATTCTTAGAACCTTTTTCCGCTCTGTTTTCTTGATGATCTACCACCATCACCACACCACACCCCCCAAAGTAAACTTTTTCTAAAAGATTTCTTTGGTCAATAGAAATAATCTTATCTAAAAAAACAAACTGAAGTTAGTTTGCTATGTACAAAAATCTCCTCCACTTCCCCCAATGCCTCTTATTTCTTTCAAGGGCACTGCTCTTCTTCCAAATACTTTGCCTCTGGTTCTTTGAGGTCTGGGCAGTTTTTGTTTATAATTTCTTGAATTATATCCAAGTTTTTATTTTGGTTGTGATTTTCTGGTAACTTGATGATCAATGATCTCTCCCTTACCTGTTTCCTGGGTCAGTTATTTTTGATAATATATACCTTGGATTTTTTTTTTTGCTTTTAAAAATTCTTTTGATGTTTAATATTTCTTGTCTTGTGTTGTTTTCTATTTGATTCATTCTTATTTTAAGGGGGTTCAGTTTTTTAATAAGATTTATTAACATCTGTTATGAGGCATGAATTCTCTTTGTCATTATTTTATCCCTAGTTATTCCATTTTGTATTTTATGTTTCATTTCTTCCAGATACTCTTACAGTCCTTGTGCCCAGGACAGTCTTCTCTCTGAGGTTTTACTTAGAGTTGTTGTAGAGTTCCTCTCTTCTTATGGGTTTACCTCCTTAGCTTTCCCTCAGTTCAAGGTATGTATTTGTTGTTTTTGGAATTTTATTTACTCATAATTCCAGTCTGTTTCCACATTGGGGACTTGTACTTTGGTTAGACTCTACTCTTCTACTTCTGGATAAATACTGTTTGGCCTTGAGTTCAGTGACTAAGACTAGACTTCACTTTTTTTCTGGGATTATCTGGTCTTGTCTCCTGTTGTGGTTCAGGGGTCACTGGGTGGATGCTGACCTAGCTCTGCCTCTTACTGTGAATGAAGTTCCTGGTCACTCCTGCTGGATATTGTTCTGGTCTCACCTACTGTGGGTCTGAGTTATTTTGGACTTTGCTTTTGACTTATTTTGGCTTTTCTCCACAATGTACTTCTATCAAAGTTTGGCTTTTTTTGTCAAGTCCTGAACTGAATGGAGGTTTTTAAATAGCTGATTTTTTTGACTTTCTTAAGCATTGTTCCTTCTTGTACATTTTTAGAACTTGCCTGAGTTGTCTATGAAGGTTCTGGGCTCCTCTGGGCCCTGGTTCGGTTTCCTAGGACGCCTTCCCACAATTCCTCCATTTTTTCTTTTTGAAAATCAGGACATTTATCTGTTTCTAATTGTGTGGTACCTCTCTAATTTGCCCTGAATTTTTAAAGATCATGGATGGCAGCTTAGTGCTCATGTCTACAAATCTTTCAACACCCTGGAATTTAATTTATCTAGGTTTGGTGAGCCATTTAAGGTACTTAGCTTAAGGAAAGTGCCATTTAAGGTACTTACAAGCTCAGTTATTTTAGTTTTCCATTCCCTGCTAATCATAATTATTCTATACTTCTTAGTGTAGTAATAATTTTCCTTGAGAAAGAAAACAAGCAAAATAATAGGCAAATACTTCTGTCTCCTTTCTTTCATTCGTTACTATTGTAAGGGTACAGGTACAGATGGTTTTCCTCTATCCAGATGTACTTGGGAAATGGAGATAGAAAGACAGGTGGGTGGGTATGCTATGCTCACAGCTTCCTTCTCACAAGGGTTTAGGTTATTTGTTTGGATTTCTTCAAGAGTGCCAAGAAATGCTGCCAGCCTCCTAGTGTCTCCCTGAATCTCTATCTCATCTCCTTTAGTTTGTTAAGAATATATATATATATATATATTTTTAAAAGTTTTCATTAGCAAATAGTTATTTTCTTTCCTTCATCCCCTCTGGGAAGTATGGGAAAGAAAAAGAAGACCCTTGAAATAAATATGCATAGCTGAGCAAGATAAATTCCCCATTGTCCAACAATGCTTGTCTCTGTCTGCATTTCACCTCTTTGTTACAATTTGGGTAGCATGCCCCGTCCTCTCTCCTCTGAAATTACCTTCACATGCTTTCCTTCTTTCTTTTTTTTCCTCTTTTAAAAATTTATTTTTTTAAAATTACATTTGGGATGCCAGACATGGACACTGAGATCCTTTCTCCAGGTAAATTGCCTAGCATGAAGCTTTTTTGCAGAGAATGCAACTCCAATGGGCTGACCATGTTGGTCAAGTGCCAAATGTACACTTGTCTAAAAGACAATTTTATGGAGCACTCACACAAAGCAAGCACTCACATGGAGGCCAGAAGAAGAGATACAAGGACACTCTCAAGGCCTTCCTGCAGAACTTTGGAATCAATTATGTGACTCAAGGGGACACTGGCACAGGACCTCCCAGCACAGTACTCCCACATCTAAGCAGGCATTGCATTGTGAACATAGCAAAATTAAAGTAGCTCAAAAGAAATGTGAGCTGTGCAAATTTAGAGATGTCTCAACTCCAAATTTTCACGACTAATTGTGCCCAACCTATGGTAGAGCCTTCCAAGCTCATATTGGTCTGATTAGTCACAGTCAGACACACCTTAAGATAGTGGTATCATTTTGGTCCTCTTCAAGAATGAAGGACAATAACCATACACTGTCTTTCCATTTATAACTAGATTTCATAAAAAGACTAATCTATTTGTTTTTGTAAAGGAACTAAATTGAGAAACTTTCTATTTCATTATAAATCAGACAATTGATTTTTTTTCATTTTCTTGTGACTTTAACAAACAGTCACAATTGGATGATTATTTTAAGACCTTTTTTTTAAGTTGCACAAGATGAAGTAAACGGAAAGGGCAATTGAAGGACTGGGTGAGGGAGAAGCTTGGAAGGCCAAAGGGGGATTGTCAGTGACAGCAGCAGATGCCTGGAAATGAGCTATCCTGAATGTTTGCATTCCAGGACTTGTTCTGATGCCAGGATGGTTACCATGTATACAATTGCTCTTCTGAAAAACAGGAAAAAGACTGTCTGCATGCCCTAGGCTAGTGAATATGCCCAGGAGAGTGCCAAGCTCCTGTTACTTTGGGTTTCTCTCAGAGGCTCAAGGACAAAGAAATGGATCTTAAACCCTCAAAAGTAAAGAATGTTATTATTTTGCAACCAAAAATCAAAGAAAAAAGAAACTTCCAGGAAGAAGAACTGTGGACACTAATTGAATCCTATTTTTTTCTTGAATCTCTTTTTATTTCTTTATAAATGTCAAGACAACAAAGGTTTGGATATTATATTTGAGCTATATTAAACGGTTATTTTCTAAGAAACAGAATCTCTTTGAAAGGAATATATTTTTAAAAAGTTATGGACTTTTTATCATGAAGAACCTCATCCTTTCAAAGCAGTTTGAGATCAATCCACCCATTTCATATGTGAGCCCAGCCCTGAACATAGGGCCTGGCACATAGTATACCTTCAATGTTTATTGTGGTTCTTCAGTTGTTTCAATTGTGTCCAATTCTTCATGATCCCATTTGGGGTTTTCTTGGCAAAGGTACTAGAGTGGTTTGCCATTTCCTTGTCCAATTAATTTTACAGATGAGGAAACTGAGGCAAACAGGGCTCAGTGACCTGCTCAGGAAAACACAGCTAGTAAGTATCTGAGGCTAGACTTGAACTCAGATTTTCCTGATTCCAGGCCCGGTGCTCAATCTGCTGTATCACCAAGTTGCTCATAGTGTTTATTGACTAACTTACTGACAAATGTAGACAGGACTGTGATTTACCAGGGTTCATGGAATGAACCTTTCCATGGAGTTGTTCAGAAGTGCTAGACAATTTTTTTTAGTGGTCTTTACTCACTCTTCACGGTCCTGTTGCTTCAAGAGAGACACACATCCTACACTAAGCTGCTTCTAGCTTCCCAGGGAGCAACTGGATCCTCTGGAGACATGGAAAGGAAAAAAAAAAGCCTGCAGAGACAGAGTTCTCACAGTGACAGTAGAAGAGATGGCAATATATTCTCCAGGCCACAGAAGACTTCCCTTGAAACATTTGTGGAAACCTTACCTCCTGTAAATTGGGGAGTTAGGATTCTGTTGTTTGGTCATTTCAGTCAGGTATAACTCTTAAAATTTTTTTTCTTTTCTTAACATCCAACTATAACCCCATTTGGGGTTTTCTTGGCAAAGACACCAAAGTGGTTTGCCATTTCCTTCTCCAGCTCATTTTATAGATGAGGAAACTGAGGCAAAGAGGGCTAAATGACTTGCCCAGGGTCACACAGCTACTGAGTACCTGAGGTCAGATTTGAATTCAGGAGAATGTCTTCCTGATTCCTAGCCCAATGCTCTATCTGTTGCTCTACCTAGTTGTTCTGGATTATGACTTTGTAGTTATTTGAAGAAAAAGGTCTATTTAGTTCATAAGAGCAAGAGAAATTAAGGGGGCAGTCTTTTTGTGTCTAGGCAATCTGTTTTTGAAAAAATTCCAATGATGTATGAAGTAAAATGAAGTCTATATTAAGAAAAAAATCATGAAGTGAAGGGGTTGAATTGGAGCCCACTCCATGCATATTTGCTTGAAGACAACCTTTGTGGGAGGAGGGAACCATGAAATGGAGTATGCACGATGCTGAGCTTGTGATCTGGCTGCTTCTGGTGGAACAGGTGCCTTAGCCTCTTGCACAGTCTGAGGTGTCTGATTGATTGTTGTAGGTCACCTCTACCCTTTGATAAGGGGCTGTGTCAAAAAGGGTAGGTCACTCAGGAAACTTTTTGAAATATATTATTTATTTCATGAAATATTTCCCCATAACATGTAAAAAAATTTAAACGTTCATTGTTTAAAATGTTGAATCCAAATTTTCTCCCTCCTTCTAGCCTCTCTCCTACCCCTTGAGAAGATAAGCAATATGACATTGATTAAACATATGAAGTCATGCAAAACATATTTTCAAGAAACTTTGAAGGGAGAGACAACTTCTTTCATTCTCATCTCCCTCTTTCCTAAACGTATGGCTTGAGAGTTTGAATAACACTTCCTTGGAGTTCTTATGTGGGGAAGAGAGGGTAACCCTTAGCTTTGGGAGCTGCTTGTATATGGCAGTTAGAACATGTGATCATTTAGGTGAGTTTGAAATTGGCCGTTACCTTGTGTTTCTTTCTCCTGAGAACAGGTGACCAAATAGTGATCCCGAGATAGATGTTTCTGGTGCGGGTGGCTACCTTGGGAATTCAGGAGTTTGGGAGTTCCTGGATTCCTCTGTTGGTGCTGACTGGCATCAACATGAGTTTTCGGCAACTACACCCTTCTTGGAGATGACTACCCAAAGGAGGGTGATTTCCAGCCTTGCCCTGGTTTGCAAAAGACATGGACCTTGAGGGAGTTTAGACAATACAGAGCTGAGATGAGGGCGGAATGCCTATTTAACAAACCCTCAAAATATATCATGGTTTAAAGTTTTAAATATCAACGTGCTAACAGAGTATGAGAGGAATTTGGGGTTACTGGTTTCTATTTTAATTCTTTGTTGATGTGTGTTTATGAGTATTTTGTGTTTTAAATACTTCTGTTGTGATGGATGAAAGAAATGGCTCACATGTCTGACCTCTGGTCACTGAACACTCTTCTAGGAGGGACCTTTATAATCTCTTTGGAGAGACTCTATCCACTAGCCCTACCTAAGCTTTATGCAATTTTCCCTAAGGTTCCGAGGGGAGGGGGGCAGGAAGAGGGTGTAAAAACTAGAGCTATTAAGAAACAAAACAAAACAAAACAAAAAAACAAAACGACCACTTTGTTTAGAGGCCGAGCCCTCCCGATACTGAACATGGTCTATGTCAATACAGAGGTGGAACATCTTAGCAGGCCAGTTCTCCTTGGCCACTGGGTAGCTATTATAATTATAAATGCAAATCCAAGTGCAATAATAGTATTAGTAATCGCATAGAATAAAGCATAGGAGAGTTACACTGTCCAGAAAGTTGAATATCTATAATGATGAGATCTCAGAGCCTGGGATGTTTTGAAGAAATGACAGCAATAGTAATAATGACAACCACAATAACACTAGTTCACATTCGCAAAGCATTCTGTGACTTACACATTGTTTTTCCCACAATAACTCTGTGAGGCAGGGAATACAATGAGAGATGTTAATGCAATGTTACTGAATTATTCACCTCTAATACACTCCTTCTCCAGGCCAGTCAAAAACCATGACGCCAGCAGATCTGTCTGAGTCCTTCGTGGCTGGCTACTACCCAGCAGCAATTATTGACTGAGTAGCATTAGGCCTTCAGATATATTCATTCGTTCAGCTTTTTGTTTTATCCAAGTATTACTAACTTCAGTTCTCTTTCCAAATGACAGGGTTATGTTTTAACCTGCTAATCAGTAGCATTGACTTCATGAAATTACTGCAGGCCTTTATTTTCAAAATTATAGAAATAACACAGGGGAAAGAATGATTAAGTCATCTCATTTTTTCCCTGAGGGGACAACATGGGGTTTTCCCCTAAAATATCTTTTCATGTTCTCTTTCAAGCCTAACTTTGGGTATCTGGACAATAAACACCCCGAGGTAGAGTGAATATGAGCTTTTTACGTGTTTTCTGTCATTTCCTTCCCTCAATCTGCATTCCTACCATGGTTATTTCTAGGTTTCTGTTTTCTTCACTGTTCACAGAACACATTTCTATACATATACACACATGTATATATGTATAGGCATATGTATGTACATATGTGTGTGTGTGTATAAACACACATTTATATTCTTGGAGTAACGACCAAGATTAGTGAGCAGATGGCAGTGGGAACCACAACTATCTTCAATACTTCAAACACTCTTCACTGACCTTATTTGCAAATCTAGGATCGTGAACCTTCAGCTCCCATAGAACTTTGGCAGGGGAAGAGTGGCATAAACTGAGCCTATTGGTGCGATGGAGGAGGTACATGAGAAAGATCTGTGTTAATTCCCGTCTTTACATTTGAGATATTTGGTTAAAAGGGCTTGGCCCCAATGCTGGTGTATTCTTACTTTGTTCTTTCATGTTTAAAAAAGCTGTAAGAATTATGTGTCTACTTGGCAACGTAGAACTATTAATGATTATTATTACTGCCATTAATGATAGCACTTTCTTTTTTATAAGCAGTCCGTGTCTGAAAGCCTCTAGCTATCTAGCAAAGCAAAGTTGAAAACAACCCACAATCCATGCAATCACTAGCGATCTTCTGCTAGGATATGTTGGTTACTAAATCAACTAATCTTGTTGTATTCATGTGGTTTCATTTCTGAATAAATCCCTAAAGTTTTTATTTTTCCCCTAATCACAGGCATTAGTCCTTCTGGTGCTATATTGGCTTCTCTCCTATCTCTGCTCTGTCTCTTCAAGAAAGCT
The DNA here is from genome assembly GCA_028646575.1 of Pseudocheirus occidentalis. NCBI lineage: Eukaryota > Metazoa > Chordata > Mammalia > Diprotodontia > Pseudocheiridae > Pseudocheirus > Pseudocheirus occidentalis. The sequence continues at coordinate 10,447 of JAQQSW010007744.1, forward strand.
GTGTCATAAGGCTTAAAATAATAGCATATAGATAGTTATTTTGGCAGTGGTCTTATATAAACAGATGGATACAGCTGATAACATTAACGACTTTACATGTCATCTCATTTTTCCAGTACTCTTGCTTCCATGAAAATTATATCTGTTTGATATCTCTTAACCCATGGCAACCACTTACACAGCTGTACTCAGTGTTGTTTGTGAGATTGTCAGTTGCTTTTTCTACATCATCCTGTTCTATTTTGGTTGTGGTATGGACTTTGAGCTATGTCTGATTGAGCTACTACATCCAACAAGCCAGGAATGGAAGCTTGTAAAAAAGAGAGCCACTTGGGAGATAAAGCCTTAATATGTGTGTGGGCAGGAAAGGAAATTTGCTGACTTGTTCAGTTACACAGCCATTACAAGAAGGACAAAGTTAGACAGTCGAATATACAAGGAATTGGCTTTTTTTGGGGGGGGTTATCAATAAGTTTGAATTTTAAAAGCATGAATTATTTCCCTTAAAATACATACACTAAGTCAATCATAAATCAGAAACTGTTAGATCTAGAATAGATTTTGAAGACTATATGGTCTAATCTGCTCATTTAGTATTTGAGGAAATTGAGGTACAGCAAAGTATAAGATAGTAAAAAGGCAAAGTATAAAATACCTGAATTTTACAATGACAGTGAATTTCAGAATGATGGTGAATTGCAATAACTTTCCAAATACTTATACAGCTAGATGACACAGTAGAAAGCATGCTGGGCCCAGAGTCAGGAATACCTGAGTTCAAATCCAGCCCTAGACATGGAAACCAAGCCACTTTTTTTTAAACCACAAGTACCTGGATGTATTAGATAAAAACATTGTTTGGGCCTCAATATCTAGCAAAATAATTTAGTTTATAGTACTTTTCATGTATAGACATGGTCATGTGTTTCTGTCCTTACAGAAATTTATTTAGTCCATATGTGGAAATTAAACTATGTATTTATGCACAGGTACATAGACCAGTTTGCAAAAACACTTTTCCCAATTCAGAAAAACATTGTGGGTCATTAAAATACCAACTGAAATACCAAAAATGTTTGTAAGAGAACTATTAGCTATAGGAATCTATAGTTACCTAAAATTCTGAGTATAAAAAATGAAAATCCCACCTTCTTTAGGAAGTGTTTCTCAAACCCTCTTGATTCTAGCAACATCCCTTTGCTGATTACTTCATTTTTATTATTTATTCCATATATAGCTTTTTTGTACATAGTTATTTGCATGTTGTTTCTCCCATTAGACTGTGAGCTCCTTGAAGACAGGTTCTGTCTTTTACCTTTCTTTGTGTCTCTGGCGCTTAGCAAAGTGTCTAATACATAGTAGATTTTTAATAAATGCTTATTGAATCACTGACCATTAGAAGACCATTGCAAAGAATTTAGGATCTGAAAATTTGTCTTTAATGAATTAGGAAGAAAAGACAGATAACAGAACTGGAACCTATTCTCTAAGGTGGTTTAAAAAAACCATCCTTGGGGGTGGTTAGGTGGCGCAGTGAATAGAACACTGGCCCTGTAATCAGGAGTACCTGAGTTCAGATCCAGCCTCAGACACTTAATAATTACTAGCTTTGTGACGTTGGGCAAGTCACTTAATCCCAATTACCCTGCCAAAAAAAACCACACAACACACACACACACAAAACCATCTTTTTTTGTCTTAAAGCAGATTCAACAATATTAATGATTCTGAATGATTTTAAATAGAGCATGCCCCCCAAATCTTAGTGCAATTTTAAGCTTTTGGTACTAAGATTTTTGATACATCCTGCATTTCCTCACATTTAGTGAGGGCTAGCTTCTGTATACAGACAAGAAAACAAGGTTCTTAAGGGTTGCAATTGTTTCATTTTTGTCCTTGTCCTTGAGCCTGGCACACAGTAGGCACTTTGCAGATGTTTGTTGACTGATTGAAATAATTTTCTCTGTGCTTCTGATTTCTCATTTTCAAAACTAAACTATATGGACTATAAATTACCTTTCAACTAAACAACCCTCAGATACTATTTCATATGGTCCAATCTGTAGTATGGTTAGCTTCTCCACAAATGGGCAGATAGACTCCAGTATATGGATTAATAATAACAATAGCTAGCATTTATATTGCTTTTATTAAGTAACATTTACTGAGGAAAGCACTTTACAAATATTATTAGGAAGGTTGAGAACCACTGCTTTAGAGATACTTAAAAAAAAAACAAACCCATTTTCGTTTCCATGTCTAGGGCTAGATTTGAACTCAGATTTTCCTGACCCGGGGCCCAGTATGCTTTCTATTGTGTCACCTAGCTGTATAAGTATTTTATATAATAAAAATACTTTAATGGATCAATAAACTCATAGATATGGGTACTCCTTCCATTGGTGCAGATCACTGATGCCAATTCTCTTCTGACGCAATTCTTATCCGTGTTTGTCCAGAGATCTTTCAAAAAAGGATTGAGCCAAAGTGAGAGAAGACCACCTCAAAGTCATTTCATTATGTCCTCAGTACCAATGGAGGACTTATTCTAGGTGCTTATCCAATATCCTTCACCAAGGTGCTGAAATTTTTTTTAAATGACCTACAATCCATTGTAGCTTTTTGTGGTCAGAAAAGGGGGAGGGGGAGTAGAAAGAACATAAGAATCACAATTTTTCATTCATCTCTACTTATATTAAGGCAGCTAAGTGACACAGTGGAAAAAAGCATAGGATGAAGATGGCAGTGTAGAAGAAGAAAGGTTCCACAGCTCCCACACAGCCACCCTAAACACCCATAAAATATGACTTTGAACAAATTCTAGGGCTCTCAAACTCATAAAAATACAGAGAACACATCTCTTGCTGAAGGCAGCTCGGCATGAGGGGCTCATCGGTGGCAGGCCAGGAGCCAAAACCAGCCCAGCCGGAAACTGCAACCATGGCCAGGCCCCAGGGCGGTTGTTAGGAGCCGAGCCTCCCAAACCAAAGCGTGAGTCTACTTCAGAGAAGATCTAATAGCTCCAGGAGCTGGGAAAACCCCAGCAATTTGGAACAGAGCTTTCCCCCCTGGAAGCAGAGTTTCACAAAGCTAAAAAAACACCAACCAATTAATTAACTGGCTAACATGAGGAAAAGGAAGCAAAATAAGAACAGCAATGAAACTCTAGAATCCTTTTTTGT